>CAXAQZ010000099.1:0-19803 GCA_963971145.1 Sussaba pulchella
CATGCGCTTATCACGTATCGCGTGACGAATAACGTTGTGTACAGTATTTTCGAACTCGCTTTAATTTAGGACTCGTATAGCGGATCAAGTGATATTTACCGATGATTTATGCTAAATTTTTATGTAATAGCTGTCGATGTCGATGCGATTGACGATTAATCGGGTAAAGAAAGAGACTAAGCGCCATCGGATTTAATGTATAAAATAGCTCGTGCGTTCGGGGGCTTGCTAATGGTCGAACGAAAATTAAAATTTCGATCGACGAGAACTCGTGATAGCTTAAAAAATATATTTAAAAAAAAAACAAAAACAACAACAACAAGAAATACTTCAACCATGGTTTTTTTTTTCAAATATTCGTAAAAATGTATTTAATAACTGATCATTTGATTAAGGATCGGAGCAATATAACGCACTGTAAGCATATCACCGAAAAATTTGTAATTTTTTTTATTTCTTCGATTACGATCGGCAGAATATGCGATCGTTGAATTTTTGTGACAATGGCTTATAATCGTGTCAATCCAGGCCCTTATTTATTAATTTATTATTATTATTATTATTATTATTATTATTATTATTATTATTATTATTATTATTATTATTATTATTATTATATTATTATTATTATTATTATTATTATTATTATTATTATTATATATTATTATTATTATTATATTATTATTATTATTATTATTATTATTATATTATTATTATTATTATTATTATTTATTATTATTATTATTATTATTATTATTATTATTATTATTATTATTATTATTATTATTATTATTATTATTATTATTATTATTATTATTATTATTATTATTATTATTATTATTATTATTATTATTATTATTATTATTATTATTATTATTATTATTATTATTATTATTATTTTTATTTTTATTATTGGCCGCAATAGTTATACACGCACGTCTCAAACACGGCGAACCAATAAAATGATCTCATGAGATTTCTTTGATGTACAGAAAAACAGAATTTTTCTCAGCGAGTCTATCGCCTTCTTCCGTCTATCT
Organism: Sussaba pulchella; assembly: GCA_963971145.1. Lineage (NCBI taxonomy): Eukaryota > Metazoa > Arthropoda > Insecta > Hymenoptera > Ichneumonidae > Sussaba > Sussaba pulchella. Next base: position 1,041 of record CAXAQZ010000099.1, read on the forward strand.
CCTTTAATTTGTCTACTCATCCACGAAATCGCAACGTCATTACGAGATAAATAATCAATTGTTATATATTTGGTTATTTTGAACCCGAAAAAAGAATCCAGCAACTCCTTCGTTCTCATTATTATAATATTTTTGTCCAATCTCGCGGATTTGAACGATGTAAAATTATATTTTTCTTAGACTGTACGATTTTGACATGAGGAATTTAATTCATCATCGTTGTTCACAATAATTGAGGAATAATTTGAAATTTGACAGTTTGATCCTCGCACAGACGAGTCTCATTCGACTTCTCGACCTCCAAAATCTCAACTGCGTAATACTAGACGTAAATAATTAACGATAATGAAAATTTACAATTAGCCATTCTCCGCGACTCTCACAAGCGACAAAAAAATAATCCAAACCGAGAAAATAACACTAAGATGGAACACCATGTAAAAAAAAAACTGAAGGAAACAAAACGTAATTACTCTCCGTCCGAAAAAAAGTAAAAGGGAAACAAAAATGATTGTCGAGCGATTAGTTTAATCAATAGTCGTAGCATTAGTCGAGAAAAGATGAAAATGATGGTGGGACGACGAAAAACTTTGCATTTTCAATATTCAAGAATGTTTAGCTAATTTTATTCAACATTTTTTATTCAATTTCAACAATCGTTGATCGATGACGATCGATGGTTTTCTTTGGCTATAAAAAGCTCATCAGTAATTGTTTCCATTTGATTGTTTGAGTTTTTATTAAATTCGAATTGATTGATTATTTGATTATTGGGTTTTTGAAAATTTTAATCGATTGATTATTCCCGATTTTTTAATTTGAATCGATTTTAGGACGTTATAAAGTATTGAAAGAAACCTCCTATCAGAATATCGACCAAGACTGTCATGAAAACAGAGAAACAGCGACGAGGAAGCAAAGCAAATCACACCAACATTCGCCATTCAGATATTCAACATTTTTTCACTCAATTAATTCTCGAATTCGTGTAAATTATATAAATAACATTTTCATATTATACATACACACACACACATATACATACATATATACATAGACAAATACATAAATATTGAAGAAATTATATTGAAATTTAGTCGTGTCGACGATAATTTAAATCTTAGGAGGATCCAAATATTACGCTTAATAAAGAAAGAAAAACAAAAAGAAAGAAAGATACTTTTCAATGGGTAAGTTCTTGAAAATTATTAAAAATAGTGAAGAAACCGTAGATTATCGGAAGAGAAATAGAGATTTGTTCAGAAGCAGCTTAGTCGATCAAAGAAAAAACTATATTTATGTCGTATTCGATGATTAAGTAGATCGTTGTATATACGTAGATGTTATACGTAATAGTGAGCCTTCGTTTTCGGTTCAATCGGATTGGCGCAGTGTCTCAGTGTGCTTGTCGTTGTAGAATTATAGGCTAGAGACCCAAAAATTAAGCAGGCTCGTACTTAATAAAAACCAAAATACGTATATCTACACATATATATAATAAAATAAAATTAACAAAAAAGATAAAAGCTACCGAGTGCCTCGAGATAGCTAATATATATCAGTAGGTCTCGCGGAAACAGCAAATATCTTTTAAAAAAAGTGTATCCTGTACAAAATTGCGATTCTTCGAAGACTGTGCATCGCATTCGGCGTGATCGATAATTAAAATAACTTAAGTGTGTGAAAGAACGAAAGAATTGCACAAAAGAAGTGAAATTTCTATTTAAAAAGTGAGCTTTACGGTGTAATATAAAGCTTAAATGTAATACGTGAGCGATTAGGGCTTGATAATTTTTTTTTCAAGGTCCATTAGGATGTAGAACGATACATCTCGAAGAATTAATGATTTCGACTGTTAAACGGGGGCACTCGGTAGCTGCTCTCTCGATTGGCTAACGAAAATCAAACACGCTAGGTGTTAAGTGTTGGACTTAAAATTTTAAATCGAAAGAAAGAAGAATACAAAAAGTGGAAATAAAAAATGATAAAGTATATCTGATAATTAGCCAAATATACTGCCACCTTTTTGGGTCTATATACGTTTGAGCACTACTGCCATTTTTCAAAAGATATTAGACATTGGAAATATAACAAAAAAAACAATCTTATGAAAATACACGAAATAACGAAAAATCTGTATAGTGTAAAGATAAATTAAGAAAATAAAATTTTAATTTATTTCAAGGATTAAAAAAAAGGAGTCTTTTCGAAATTCGCAGGAACAGTCATTCCCATTCCAGTCGACGATGAAAACGGAACTACAAGAATGAATGATTATGAATTTTTATCGATATTACAGATTCCGAACTACATGTCAATAATTTTTATGAATAACGAAATAATATTTATTAGAAAATAATATCGATAATAAAAAACGAAAATAATCTTCGAATTTTTGGTTTATAATGTTTTCATGAGTCGCCAGAGATGAGCAGTCCGAGATACAGGACTGTATTACCGGTTGCAGCTAAACAGGCGCGTAAAAAAAATGTCAGCGCTTCATATGACCGCCAGCGCCGTAAGATAGGCAACCCGGCGTGCGCGGCTGTCTCACCGGTTGCCGGTCGTCAGGCGCTGCACCAAAATCAGGGTCTGCGGGTCGAAATTTCAAAAGTTCAAAATTCCGACTCCCAATGTTTCGATCTAGCACCTCACCGAAGCGACTCCTGACTGTATTTTTTAATTGATTCAGTCATCTATAATTTTTGACAATATTTTGACAATAGTTTGACAATCAATTCTGCCGCTCGAATTCCATATCGTGCTGCCAACTCCGCAATATTCAAGTCTGCACTACCGATCGATCCACGCACGTCCCTCTTGCCCCCGCAATTTATTTTTTTCTGCTTTTTTATCTACCAATGATAACGCAAGATCGTTGAGTCTTTATCTCCGCTCTCGAACGGCCGCGACCTTGAACTGGGATTACAGTACAGGGAAGAGAACATCTCACTCCACTGAACTGTTCAAACTTGAGATATGATAATATTCATAGGAAGCATTGTAATAGCATCTGTTACACAACATTTAATTGCATCAACGACGAAACAATCTATTCCAGCTATTTATAATTTATGTAAAAACAATTTTATTTTATTACAAATTTATTTCATGTTCATAATGAAGAAACAAGAGTCGCTGACTTATACTTAGATAATTTATGTTCTAGACTACAACAATGTTCGTCTTCGATTAAACGTCCGTTGAAAACTATGTCAAAATTCGTCGTATATTAATTTATCTATTATTAGCATTTATTTTTACTTCTCAATATACCTTCTCGATCCGTGATTAGCTTTTAATCTTCATTAGCCTTTCCCCTATCTTATCGATCGTTCTCGCCTCGGATCAGTATTTCATGTAAAATAGTCTAAGAACATAAAAATACTTCATTGCTTAATTTAACAATAATTACGATTATTTTTTCTCTTTTTTTACTTCACAAGCGAGTATGTCAGTCTGTGCTAGAGCATAATACTAACCGTTTACAAAATAATCACAAATATCATCAGCGTAATGAATAATACAAATCGCGATACAAAAATATCAATTACGTTAATCAACGAAGTCCAAATTTATTCGGACCCCGAAAAAATTGCTTATCGCGAAGTTCAGATAATCGAACTTCGATCGTCCTTCGACGAGCTTCGTTGCTCCGAAAAATTGGTCGTCAAGTGAAAAAAAAAAAAAAAAATCACTTTTCAACAATTTTAAGTCCATCCACTATCCTAAATATTCTCTCGCAGGCAGGCAATTCTCCGATCAAATATTTCTCAAGAATTTTTCTCGCCCCCGACGAGTGTCCGGATCCTATGAAAGCAAGGGTCGCATCCCTTCCGGCGTATTCCAGTAAAACGTCCTCCCCACCCGGATGACCACCGACGAATTCGGTGCAATCGTATACGTAATCGTAAATAGCGACCCAACAATCGTCGGCACTGTCGTGCCACGCCAATTGATCGAGGCTTATCACGTCCAACTTTCGTTCGTTGTCATCCTCGGTGAAATCGTTCGGCGTCGCTTTGCCGCGGGATCGTCGTCTGTCCTTGTTCGAGGATTTATTATCCAAATACGTTATTCTTTCAGCTTGAACGTCAACGTCAACGCAATCTTTGCTGGCATTTTTTTTCTCCCTGTGCTCGTCGGGACGAAAAATCAGGCTGAGCAGATCCATTCTCTCGGAATCCTCGACGATTTTTATCGAATTATCGACACCTTCGTTACTGGAAATTACAAATAAAATACGTTGTAATTAATTTTTTGAAGGTTATTCGTAAAAGAGTATTTTTTTAAATGTCGAAATTATTATTTTTTAGACCTAAGTAAGATGACGAAAAGAAGTTGAAGTACTGCAATTAGTTAATCTTTATTTAATTAGGTTAAATTTTATTATAAGTTATCAAATGTTGTAATGAAAAAAAAGATATTTCCTCAAATATGTATGTTGTGTTTTTTTAAATAATTTCTTTCTATATGTTATATTTCACAAAAGTCCGTGGAAATTGTTCAACCCCCAGATCTTCTTCTATCGATCAAAAGATAAATACAACAGGATTGCGTTATAATTTGTCGAAACACATTGCGTGAGCCTCGGTGAAATGCAAACGATCAATTGCATCACAGTTTCGATCAAATGAAAGCATTCTTTATCGATGTTTGTGGCAAACGTTAAATACGAGTATTTAGATGACGAAATTTATAAAACGTAGTCGTGCAAGTAGTAGATTCATGAATGATAATCGCTGACGCAGCAAAATTTTGTGCTTACTACTTTCCTTCAAAGCACGTGGCTACAAGCTTACCAAATGGTGATAAACTCCAACTTCGATGTTGCTTTACACGAATATCAATAAAACATTCGAAATAGTCCACTGGATAATTTATTACGAGATTTAGTTTGTTTTTACCAGATACACGAATTTACAATCGTTAGGTTCGGACTCCACGAGTTATCAAAATCAAACTGGGTCGACTATGATTGATAACATGTTTCTAATCAAACGAAAAGTAGAATAAAAAATCTAGCGATTTGGTTGATCACGTGAGAAACTGACCAACGAATCAACAGAATTTCGTGGACTCGCACTTATCTTTCACAGAACATATTTGTGTTGGTGTGAAATATATACGAAAGATGTTTTTTATGGTTCGTTTTATTTTTCCACGTCATTGGACGAATTATTGTCGTCATCAAGAGGGTTCGATTGTTTGTTGCGTGGAGGATGAACGACGCACGTTCGAGAATAATATTCGTACGAAACTTTAACAGATTTGCGATCGTGAATGTCGCAATGAAAAAATAATAGCGATGAAAATTATGACAACTTAGCGGCTAAATTAAATTTTTCAATTTTTATTACTGAATGTTTTTAATATTTAAATCATCCTGACATAAAAATCTCGACAGAAAAATATCTTTCCACGTTAAAAAAAATACGACTGATAAGTAATCAATAATGAGCTACAAATTTCTCAAGGTCCTAACATACACATCCAAACATTTATTCCAAACTTTGGCGATAGTCTCACAATATTTAAATTATCCTGACATGAAAATCTCGACAGACAGATATTTTTCCACATAAAAAAAGATTCGAAAGATAAGTAAGCAAAAAATAATCTCTAAATTTCTTGAGGCCCTAACATACACAGCCAAACACTTTTTCCACCCTCTCACGATGTCTAAATCATCCTAACACGAAAATCTCCAACGGAAAAAAAATCCCATCATAAAAACGAAGATTCGACCAACGATTTAACAAAAGTAACCTTCAAATTCACATCCGCATATCTTCCCAAACGACTTTTCCAACGATCCCACAACATCCTAATCATCTCAACACAAAAATCTTTAAAGACAAATATTCGTCCCATTAAAAGCTTCGATGATCGACTAACCCAAAAACAATAAAATCAACGAATTGTTAAATGATAACAAAAAAAAACGTACGCAGATGTTTGAGCCGGATCGTGAGACATCGCCCACCTTGGTTCACAAGTGAACACCGAGTGCCATACACGAGACGGAACGATTGAAAATTCAGAGGGTTCCATGGCTGCGGTATAATTCTATTACCGGTTGCAACACGAAGCCCTCGAGAGGGTCGGAAGCCGCGAGACTGGCCTTTCTCGACGTTTCACGATACCGTGTTCCCGTCTGATCCAACCATCGTTACACACCCATACATTCGCGTGTACGCACAGTCGAGCGAGAAATGCGATACTTACACGTAAATAATAGCCAGCTCAACGACTTATCGCTCCAGGACGATTTTTTTTTCTCTCGTCTTCTTCTTCTATCTTATTTCTTTTTCGATTTCTTCTTCCTGACAACTCGCACGCAACACCTTTTCTTCCAATATTATTGCGTGATTAAAAATCAATGTATAATAAATAAAACTGTTGGAAAAAAAATGTTTGGCAGGATTGAGTTACGCGACGGATTTGTGAAACGTCAATTCCGATGATCCTCGTGCGAATGAAATAGCGTGTCTGATCTGACGCTGCTGTATTCACTGTCGTTGACTCGTATTATTTTTTTTTTTTTTTTGCGACTGACGCTGACGCAGCTCAGCCGAGAGCTTTTAAGTTATTTTTTTATGTTTCGCGTTTTTCCCGTTGGCGCCCTCGTGCTTGTTCGTCTTATCTTTGCACGAGCGTTTGTTTGTTTGGCTAAGTTGCAGCAGTTTTGTGTGCACAACCGACAATGTCGTCATCCAATCAAAGGATTGCGTATCAAATGCAATCTTTGATTCGATTGAATCATTGAATCCATTCTGATAGCGACGAAAGAAGTTAGCGTTATAATTAGATTAGATTTTAATAATGATTATTACTCCTGTCATTATTAATTATCAGGAATCTTGATCAATTTTGATTTCAACGATTCTTGAAATCAACAAAATTCTCCAGTTTTTTATAGCTCACTCAAAAATGTATATCGACCACGTTTTTATTCGCACTTCACGTGTCATTGAATTAAAACCATTTTATGCCTCAATTTATAAAATTTATTACAAGTAAAAAATATAATTTTCGTTAATCGTTAAATTCATTAATTTATTCGTTGTCTCGTTGATTATCAACGACTGATTGAATCGAAAATTGATTGATTGTCTCGTGGTGTCTTCGGAGACTTTCGAGCAGGAAAAATTGATCCATCGGCAAACATATTCATAACGATCGAAGGTTTTTTTTTCCCAGTTCCAAAAATACCGCAGCCGCGTGACGACGATATCGCTGTTTGCGAAACGAGTGATATTCATCGTCCCCTCGTAGGAAAATTTTTCGTGAAGTATAACATTTTCAGCTTTTTCGAGTCACGGCGTATCTCTCGATTCTGACACGTAAGTTCGCTCGCGATGCAACATCTGGACTGGAGTTGATAAAACGTTGATTCACTGGTTACGGACGGACAGGGGTCGATTCGGGTGACTGCCGGAATGTCAAAAATTCGAACGTCGAACGATATTTCACGATTCCAACGGGAACGAATTTGCCAACCGTCGAACGAAACATTTTTTTACGTATCGAAAGCTCGTCGATGTGTCGATGGCCGAAAGCTCGGCGAACGAATGAGCCAACTGTTGATTCGTGGCGAAATTTCACTCGGTCGTTATCTCGATGGTAATACAGAAATTATTTTGATCGACGGAAATCTGAGTTTTCTGTAGAATCGAGGTGAGAAATAAAATTATTATTTTATTAGCTTCATATAAAATATTTTGTATTTTACGTAATTTAAGGTTGCGAATAAAAAATGGTAATTTTTTATTGCGGATTACTTCTCGCAATTCAAGTCGATACCTCGAAATAATTATACCTATCACGTTAACTAGGCGTTAAATTGAGACCTTAATTTAATTTTGCATGAACATCGCATTTATAATCCCAGACTCTATAATCTTCAATAATTCAACACCATCCAGAAATCGCTGCATCTCATTCTCGTTGTGATAAAAAAATAATAATAATAATAAATAATCATTAATTAATAAATCTACAATAAATATAAATATCAAAATATTAAAGCGCCAAAACAGTCCAAAATTATTCTACCGTCTTCGTGCTTACGCTATCAATATTCACCAAAAATCGTTCCCATAAAAAAAAAAATAAATATTAAATAACAACAACAAATAATAATTAATTTCTTCATTAAAAATAAATAAAAACTACCACCGTTTCGACTTACGAATGTATTTATTCATTTATTCAAATTCTCGACGGTACGTCAGACTCGCCAGAAAGCCGTGTTTGCCGGCAGCGCGGAAGTAGTAAAGGCTGGGAACCGGGCAGACGTTGAGAACGTTCGCGCGAAAGTCGTCGGAGGCGCTTCCGTTGGCATCGGCGATTCGTCCGGGGGGGGGGGGGGGGGGGGGGGGCAGAAACGTGCGAGGGGCCGGTATCGAACAGCGCATGTGTTCTCCGGGGATGTTCGACGAAGAGGAGCGAGAAGGACGGAGCGAGGGAGAGAAGAGGCGTCGGAACGTCGACGTCGACGCGAGGGCAGCGCCGACTGCGAGGTAGTCGCAATCATGCCACCACCCTGACGCACGACCCGGTACAATAACTCCGTGTGCTACTCTAAGCTCGACGACGTTTCGAAGCTCGAATCCCAAAAACCTAAGAAGAAAAAAAATTATTGGGAATAAAAAACGATGTAACAAGCCCGAAAAAAATTGCCAAACGAATTAAATAAAACGACAACGAGTTGAAAAAAAAAAAAAACGTGAGAGTGTTTGGATTTTTATAAAAGTCCGATAAATTCAGTTCTGCATGGGAAAATTTTTTTAAAATACCCAAAATACTTGTGCTCCACGCGTTTGATCTAAGATAAGGTATATATGATCTCGTATGTACATACGTAGAAGTGCGTCAAAAGAGGATATTTGGGGAGAAGAAATAGATGAATAAATCGTGCGGATGATGATAAAAAAATAGTGGTGCAACGAGACGGTGGTTATTACTGGTAAAATCTGGGGAGCCACGCGAGAGGGCTGCGAAAGGAGAACGACGACCACTGATACCGCGACTACGACATCTACCCCCGCACCACCAACGCTACCAGCACCACCGACGCCGCTATTAGCAGCGCAGCGCCGGAACGGTAGTGCACCGGACGATACGGATAACGCTGTTTTTTTCGATAACGATCGAATCACAATATCCCGATGCCGGAATATCGGATCATCGGGATACTGAACGAATCAGGGTATAAATTATGAATTTTTTCAATTTTTAAATTACAAAAAAATATCCACGAGCTAAATAAATTTAAAAAAAATAATTAGAAGAATCGATTGTCGATTTATAAAATCGTGACACGAGAATTCTTCGTTTTCTGCGGTAACGTAGAATAATGAAATTATTGCAAAAGTGTGAGAATTAACGAAATATCGTCGAGATGATTCTCGAGGTGATTCGAGGTGATAACGAGATCAGTGCATCGAGAGTCAACCTGGAATCAGGTGCACCGGCAGTGATTAAAAAAATAAAAATCGTCATTGATTAATTAAATACAATAATTCAAACAAAGTGAATTATTTCAATAGTTATCGAGGGCCACGACAGATTCTGTAATCGATCGTTAACCATCAATAATTTAATGTATATTAAGGTCCTATATATGTAATATACACATATATATAAATACAAAAGTGCGTGCGCGCCTCCTCGTGTTTTCGTTGGGTATAACATCTCGCGTTGCGTGCACCGTAACTAAACGTTCGTACGTGCGCGTGTATGTGTGTGCGTGTGTCAGTGTATTCGCAAGAAGAAAAAAAAGCGAATGCACGTGTCGGTTTATTTCGTTGATCGATCCTTTTTTTTTCCACGTTGGAACGCGTACCTACATGAGTTTGCTGGATTCCATATTAATGGCAAGTTTTATCGAGTGGTAAAATGGAAACGGGGTGAGAGATAGAAAAAAAAATCGAGCGGAATGGGTTATGGTCGAGGGGGCAATAAAAATCACGTGGTGCTGGGGACGATGGGGTTCGGAGGCTTCTTGTTTGCATGAAAAACAAGTCACTGTGGTGAAGATAAAATTATGTGCGTATTGAGAGACGTATGGGAACTTACAGCAAAAGGAAAAGAAGGGAATCAAAAGAAGCTTTCGGTGACGGGGAAAGAGGGTTCGATTTTTGGGGATTCTTTTGTGACAAGGATGCTGACTCGTTGAGAATTTTATCAATCATCGATGAATAGCTATTTCGATCATAAAAAATCAACTTCTAGCAGAGCAGTCGTTGTTGTTTGTTTGGCTTTCTCTGAATTTTATTTTGAGCAAAGCTTCTTCCGTGAGAGAAGAAGAGATTCACATGCCAGTGAGGAAAGATAGCGGGGGAAGAATTGTTCGAGGGTCGATGTGTGTCATAAGGGGAAGATTTTAGCAGACTCTGGTTTCGAACCATAAATTTTCACTTGCAATTAACGTTCATGGTGTAGAATTTGTAAATTAACAAAAATTGAACTGGCGAGGGATCTGCTTTGAATAATATTGAGGAAAATGTAAAAATAAGCGTTGATGGTAATTGACAGAATTATTCTTAAATGACTCATCAAGTGGTCCATCATAATTTCGCATTAACTTGTCATACAGCGTTTATGGCTATAATATTGATGACTTGGGATGCGATTCGAGAGCTCGTAATAATTAAAAATTTATTATTATTATTATTATTATTATTATTATTATTATTATTATTATGATTATTATTATTATTATTATTATTATTATTATTATTATTATTATTATTATTATTATTATTATTATTATTATTATTATTATTATTATTATTATTATTATTATTATTATTATTATTATTATTATTATTATTATTATTATTATTATTATTATTATTATTATTATTATTATTATTATTTATGATTCTCGAATCTATCAATCTCGATTATGAGTAACTTCATTATTTATCGACCTATCGAACGATTTACGACTCTAGAAGCCATTGACGTAATTATGATGGAAAAACTCTTTTTTTAAGAATAATTTTTTTTAAAACAATTTCGTTGAAACGAAGATTATTTGTGAATTCGAGAAACATAAAGTTTACCAAGTTGGTTGGCAATGTGGAATGTTACGAAGGCTGCAAAGTGATGTTAGTGGAACCGGGATAGTCCATTGAACCTGGCGCGTGTCGCAGCCCGGAGTCCGAGCCGAGTTGTTCGGTCCAGTAGTTTCTGGGTTTCGACACAGACGGAACGTGTCTTAGTTTCCACGCTTTAGACACCAATTTTTCGAGGCTTATGTAGTTTTTTTTTTTTGCGTAAGAGAATAGTCGACGAGAATTTATTGTTTGGTGGCTTAGTCGCTCGGATTATTCGAAAGAATGTGAGATCGGACGAGTCGAGAACGCTTGAGTGGACTTTTGTTCTGATCTGGATGGTCTGGTCTGACACTTTCGAATGAATCTAATCCAATCCAATCATGAGAAGCCACAGATTTTTATTTTCCAATCTCGCGAATGCGAAAGAATCCAACCTTTTTCCATTCGTAGGTGAGAGACCCCTCTGAAATCTATATAAAAAGGTTGAACAGTTTCCTCCAACTTGTCCATCTTCAATTCAGCCTCACGCAATGGAATTATTTAATCTTCCCTTTAAATTGTCGAAACCAACTGCTCAAAAAACCACATATCCAAAATATTCAATATCCTTGCAATAACTCAAAATCCGTTTTCCAGAAAAGAATAGATAAAATACGAACAAAATGGAAAGCAAAACCGGTACTGCAGGATAAATAAAAATACGGTTCCGCATCTCTGGATGAGGAAGCTCACGAGTCCGAAATTTTCCATAATAAACCACTGATGTATGCCACATCCGAGTCGTTTTGAATTCCTCATGAAAATCCGAAAGGGGAATCCCCTCGCGCGTCAGACCAAAGTAGACCCCCGGTGTGAGTGCGTCTCCCGGAAAATTTCATTTTTTTTCGTTCTTCCTCCTCCCTCCGTGTCACCGCGCAACCTCCTCCATCCCCCCCTCCCCCTCTTATATCTCGCTCGGGGCAAGTGTAATACTCTCGCGGACGCGGTAGGCGTTTTATTTTCAACTTAGCGCCGCTACGAGAAACTCTCGGACTCTCGGCTCGGTGCTAGCGTTCGGGAGGGCGTGCGAAGGTGCTCGACGAGGAATATGCAACCGAATGGTCGAAGGTGGAAGGGAGAGGGCGGAAGCGCGGGGGAGCGAGCGAGAGAAATGGTTTTATTTTGCGCGGGTTGAACGATGCAAAGTGATGCAACGTGGGCGATACAAAGTCGCGTCTATTCTAGGATTTTTTATCGACTGAGGCAGGTATTCGCGGTTAATTCCGGCACTGCGTCGCGCTCAAGGATCTTTCGTGGCTATCATCACATTGCACTTTCAACTCGCTTATCGTTTATCGAGAAATGTTAATCGCGAGGAAGTTTACAAGAAATCCGAGACTGGGAAATAATTTTTCCAATCTTTAGAAATGTTCCGATACTTCAAATCTTTCATTTTTTCAAAGCTTCCAACTCTTTCCATTCCCTAATTTCTCCAATCCTCCAATTTTTAATCGTTCAATTTTCCCAATCTTCCTATTCTCCAATTTTCTTTATTTTTCGATTTTGAAATTATATGAAAAAAAATTACAAAATATATTTATGGTTGTGAGAAAAGTTCCTTATCTCTCAAAATCGAATAAATACGAAGCTGATTTCCAATAAATCAATTTACCGACCATTCACTGATTTAAAAAAAAACCTACAAAAAAATACTACTCAGAACAAAACGAAAGAAAAAATCGAGTCCCTCAGATGAACCCCAGTTCGCAATAAAGAGTACAACGTAACGCCTCCAGATTTGTCCAAAGCCCTCTCGCCGATCCGTCGCTCGCAGTTTCAATTTTCTTTTTCGTTTCGTCCGTCGATGAAGACGTATCGTCGCCCAAGAAGAACCCGATCGATCGCTCGATCGATCGATCGGTTTCTGATCCGAGCACAAGATCGTCCCTCACTCCGTCTGTAATTCAGAACCGACGGAGCCGACGAACGGCGGACCAGCAGCAGCAGCGACGTCGTTTATCCGGCATCCATCGCTGATTTTCCTCGACTCTCACTCTCGTACTTCTTATACTATTTATAAATGGTTTGAACCCGGTCGTCGCATTGACGAACGCGCGGCTGCGGATCTCACTGGCTGCTGGTTCTAGCGGCTGCTGCCCGCCTCGTGGAACAATTCGCTTCTACCCCATGATAAAAATAGCAGCCCTAGCGAGCTAGAGAGCTAGCCTCAGCTAGCTCAGCTACCTCCGCGACGCTTCGATGCTTCTGTGACTCTGTAGCTCCGGCTTATCCGCGACTACTCGCCTAACCGGCAACTGCCTAGAGCAGACACAACCGACGAGACTACGCCCGCCTCGTTCGAGTTCTCTCGTCGTCTTCAAAACGCTACTGTCTCCAACGAAACCAAACTTCTCTCGAAACGGACTACGCGATTTTTTTTTTTTTTTTTTCACGTCTGACCAAACACGACCTTTTCTACTGGGGATGGTCAGACGGGCTTTGCCGACCCCAGAAATCATTTATCATTATTGAGGGCAGTTTTTCTAGACTGATTTCATCCAAATCGGAAATAGAATGAGCGAAATTAATTGATTAATGAATTAATTAGTTAATAAGGCTGCTGATGGAATTAGGAAGGGACTACTTTTTTATTTAATTTTTTTTTAGTTATCGAATATTGAATTAACGAAGGGAGAAATCGTTTTTTACTTGTGAAGTTGGGTTTGTGCTGCAGCCGATGAGTCTCCTGGGGACGTCCTCGGGGGAGGAACCGGTAGATTAATTGATGGAAGATAATTAGCGAGTCAGAGGTTTTCGTCGAGGGAGCGGACGGCGCGCGGCAGGCGGTGGGGTCGAGAGGGAGGATGGGCTTTGTTGAGATTTTGCTTCTTCTTTTTCTTGCTCCAAAATTCTGTCTATCCCATCGTCGTATCTCGTCAGCTTTCTTCGTGAGTCATGAATTTTCATGGAAAACTTTTGAAAATGGAACAAAGTAAGGTGGATGGTTATGATGGGAAATTAGACGGCTGACACGACTCGCTGCATGACTCAACCTACTTAGCATGAAACCGTCGACTGCAGATCATTTTTTTCTATTGATCTTGATCGCTTTTTATTAAAAGAAAAATTACTGTTGCCCCGAAAATTTTTTATATCAGCGGCAATAAGAAAATAACAAGTAAAAACTGAGAATATAATTTTGCTGGACTTGAATACAACGTAAAAAATTATAAATATGTGTACTAAATCTTGATTCTACAATTAATTCGACCCTCTCGCAATTTGCTTTTCAAATTTTCAACTCAATCATATTCAGAAAAAAATAATAAAATTCCATTACCACCAAAAGAAGGTCTACAAACCAACAATAAGAACGTCCATATGTCACTGATTCGACCATCGATTGGAAAAAAAATACAGATTAGTAAATAAATAAATAAAATTTCAAAAGAATCTAAATCTTTCCGTGAAATAAAAGACCCTCCAAGAAATTCTGCAGCCACCGAGGCCGTAAAATCATACATCCTCCCGGAAATCTCCGCAATCTCCGCTCCTCCCGCGCCCCCGCCCGATATGGTTCCCGAGACCACGTGACAATCGTGATAACCACCGCAAGAACGATACTCCCGGAAGCTCGGGAAGCCGTAGGGTCTCCGTATTCAAAGCCGTGGAGGGACAAATGCGATCCTTGCAATCCCTCTGGACCAAAAGCGGTGAGAGGGTGGGTGAAGCTGAAAGAGGCGAAGGAGGAGAAGGATATCGATTCGATTTCTATCGGGCTTTTGTCTCCCTCATCGCTTCGCGAGAGCTAACCAACGTTTGCCATTGCGAACGTGGGGGCCACATTCCGAGGAGATCACGGATGCTTATAGAAGTGTTGCGTAACGTCGCGGTTTGTTCGTCGTGGCGACGCGCGATCTTGAGCGGTAGCGGTGCGAAGCTCCGCGAACGCGGCGAATCTCGGCTAACCCGGTAGCCGCCACCGACACCGGACGAGCGTCGCGGTCGCCTCCGCGCGAAAGAAGAGCCGGATCTGCGGCCGGAACCTGCGGTGGTTGTATCTGCATGCGAATACGTGACCGCGAGGCGCGGGTGGCGAACGCGTAGACACGTTTTGCGATGATTCGTTGGCGTGATAGATACGCGCGACGATACTGTAGGCCCGCGCGGGAGCGAGCAGTGGGGGAAATGCGCGGACGCACTGTACGATCTTGAATCGTGGAATCGGACGTACAAACGCGAGGGTGCGTCATTTGAGGGTGACATTTTTTTTCTTGCTCATCGTCACATTACTATTATATTGGCTGGCATTTATCGCGAAAATTTACTGGGAGAAGATTCACGAGAAAACCGAGACAGGGGAATGTTTTTTCCAATTTTTCAATTTTTTCTTCTTTTTTTTCATCTTCCATTTTTTCGAATTATTCTAATCTCGCAATTTTTTTGAATCTTTTCAACGTTCAGATTTGAAAAATTCGAAAAAGTGTCGCGACGACACTGTAGGTCTGTGCGTAAGCGAGGAGTGGGGGAAAAACGCGGACGCACTGTACAGTCGTAGATCGCGGAATCGGGCGTATAAGCACGATTGCCAGCCCGCAATCGGGCCGAGGGGGAGTGTGAGGTACTTGGTAACTCATGCGGACACGGATAGACGGGTTGGGGTGTGACAAATTAGCGTGTGTGCTGGACCAACGTGGATGACCCGAATCGTTGAGTGATTTGCGTGCATGGGATACGTGAAAGCTCGTGTCGAAGGTCGGATGCATCCACGGCGACGAACTATGACGGATCTGGAGTAAATAAATCATTGCGGGAGAGCGTTGGATTTTATGGTATCGGAAGTCGAGACATTTTTATATTATTTTCAAGAAAATAGAGACTTTGAGGTTTCCCAGCAAAATTTGATTTCAAAATTATTACGATCTTGATGAATTTTTAATATTATAATCAGAGCAAGGAAACGGACGGGAAGAAAAATTGCATCCCCTAACTCGTATCCTCCGGAAATCCTCTGTAACTCGTAATCCTCTGGAAATAATTAATCACAAGCGAATTAAGACTCATTTCGTCGAGCAAATTTGAGTGACAGGCAATTCAAACTGAAATCCCTCTAATGGATATAAAATAACCGAGAACTAATCAAACAATCTTCAAACAAAATTTACATAGAAACATTTTTGTCGCCGCAATTATGGACATTTTTTTTTACAAAAACAACAAGAAAGTAATTTGATTTTGTTTACACACCGCCACCCCCCTCCCCGCACCCCTACCCGACCCTAGGGTGCGAATAGGTGCATCCTCAAGCACGACTTAGGCTTCACAGTGTAATTTTGGCGGGCGTTGGCATAACGCGGAGATAAAATAACGACACAATGATAAATATGTAACAGTGGGTGTTGTGTATACAGGGTCCACAATACACGCGTGCGTATACATCGCGAGTAACTGGCACGTAATCGTCGTACCTCCGCCTACGCGAAACGAGTAGGGTGGGAGGGGGCGGGGTGGAAGGGCAAGATTCGCGCGATTCCGCGATTTTCGGGAGGGCGCGTGCGGCTGCTGACGGCAAAAACGACGACGACGACGACGACGACGACGACAACCACGAAGACGAAAGCTCGAGCGGGAGCTTTTTTCGCGTCAGGGCCGTGGCGTGGCACGGACGCGCCCCGAGAAGCCTCTCCAACGATCTCGGGGACAGTTTTATATTTCCATCACGCACATCCACAAATATATTTGTATTCATATATTTTCACACGCATATAGAAAATATACATATACATATATATAAATATTGTGGATGACATAGTTTTTAGTATCGAAAAAACGACGCGAAAACAAGTGAAACCAATCGACTGGTAATAATTTAAATTTTAATCAAAATCATAATTCTTATAAATCAAATAATAATAATAAAGGTGACACATCGAAGGTGACTCGTGTGCGGAGTTTTTTGGGAGTTCAGATAATGTGAAAAGCCTCACGAAAACGAAGAATTCTCGTACGCGAAAAATCATCAAAAGTGTCAAAGATATAATTAGTTCAAAAAAATAAATCTCAAAATCGACGAAGTGTGATATAAAATAATAATGTGGCTAATAGCAATAATCGTAATCGTTAAATGAAGTGTGAGATAACTTTGGGCTTTCGAAAATGATTTTGGAAATTCCGGATCGCGCGTGTGTGTCCTTGTCTCGCTCTTTCTTTTTCCCTCTATCTCGCTCCCTCTCTCTTTCTAGCTTTCAAACGCGGTCGACGACGTCTATTTTTGAGGGCGTTCGAAAGTAGATCAGTCCCGCAGGATTTTCGGGAATTTCGTGGGTGACGTGGCTCTGTATACGCGTTGCTCCTCGATGAATCGAACCTCGTGCGTGTCGTCGGTTAATTATTTATCCGGACGATCGTCGGGGTTGATTATTTTTTTCACCTTTTGGTCAAGACCTTGGCCTCCATATTTGCTCGGCCCACACCGGATATCTTTCAACGTCGTGTCACAGCTGTTTTTTTTTTTTCAAATATCATTTGTTCATATATACGTCCGTGAGAATCGAGAAAAAAAGCAATTTTTTTTTTCTTACGCCCTCGCCGATCGAGGAGGACCTGCGTTTATTGCCGCGATTCCCGTTCTTCTTCTGCCACGACCACTGTGACGATGAATCCGTCTCCGTTCCGCTCGCTCTCTATCTTTCACGAGGGCGAAGGCCGGTTATTTCCGAACGGCGCGCACGGTGAAAACGAACGAGAGTGTAGCTGGCCGATTTACACCGCGAACCAGAGCCACGTAGACGGGCGAGAAACGGGACAAACGCACGTCTCGTGAATTCTCATCTGCTCTTGTAACGCCCGACGTTGCCCCTCACTTCCACCAAAAATCCCGGCTATGCTCGGAGAATTACAATTTATTGTAATTACTCGAATAATTCCAAAATTAAATAATTTCATACAAAATTTATCGATGATTCTATTCAGCTAATTTTTTTTATCGCGAGAATTAGACGAAAGAAAAATTATTTTGGTGAGAATGAAAATCTAGCCTGAAGGGTGGTTGAATTGATTAAGGGGTTTATACCCTACGATAGTAAATAGCCATTAAAAATTCAAAATTATTATTATTGATACTATTAAAAAATCCCAAAAATTTTACGATGGAAAAATAATTAACTCCACGGATTCCCGCATAAATCCCCGAGCCATCGTCCGCAACCCCCATCGCGTTATCCGGCCAAAAATCTAACCCTTCGAAGCCCAAACGGTATCTCAAAAAAACCCCTCCAAGTTAAAAAAACGAGAAATCGTTTTGAAAAAATGTCCTTTAGAGATTCGGAGTTGGTGAGAGGTCCGTGACCGAAGCCCGTCGCCGATTGGTCGCCGCCGCGTGGGAAGAACAATAATGACGGACCGACGTCGAGTGGGAATAAGAGTCGCGGCGAAGAGTCGTTGCTGACGAGCGGCAATAATCGGAGAGGGTCGAGGGAGGTGTGCTGCCGGTCGCGATCAGAGGAGACGGGAGAGCTCCTACAACCGGATTCGAGGATGCAGCAGCAACAGCAAGGCCAGACGGGCCAAACTAGCTCGTCCGGTGCGCCGAACGGCGTGGCCGGTGGCGCACAATTGCCACCCTCGTCGACGGGGATGAGTCCGGGTCAACAGGGAGCCACCGGTACCGCGAGCAGCGGAGGCGCCCGGCCTCAGGTCAACGGAGGCAGATTCGA
>CAXAQZ010000100.1:0-5000 GCA_963971145.1 Sussaba pulchella
CATGTACATTGAGTTGACGCGTAGACCGACCGCACTCGGGAATAATCCACGCGTAGACCGACCGCGACCAGAGTTGTTCGACGCGTAGACCGATCGCATGTACATTGGGTTGACGCGTAGACCGATCGCCCTCGGAAATAATCCACGCGTAGACCGACCGCGACCAGAGGTGTTCGACGCGTAGACCGATCGCATTCTCGAAAAGTAAAAGAACATAACTTTCTTCTTATCGCATTAACGTAACGATCAATATCAAAACGTGCTTAAAAATTTTTTTTTTTAAATTATTTTTCCATCGGAATGAAATGAATAAACCTTAAATTTTTACCCGTGGATCGACCTTTTTTTCTTAAACCCAAAAAAAAAAAAAAAATTCGGTTGTAAAATAATAAGAACATTAAAATGATTCCAGGCGTAGACCGATCGGTTTTTTTGAAATTCGAAAATGAAGAAAAAAATTTTTCATGAAACGCGAAAAAAAATTTGACCTAAAATTTATTCTAATGAATTGATGAAAAAAATTGATATCGAAAAAGGAAAGAGGAATTTAAAATCCACACGTAGACCGATCGCATGTATATTGAGTTGACGCGTAGACCGACCGCACTCGGAAATAATCCACGCGTAGACCGACCGCGACCAGAGTTGTTCGACGCGTAGACCGATCGCATGTACATTGAGTTGACGCGTAGACCGATCGCACTCGGGAATAATCCACGCGTAGACCGACCGCGACCAGAGTTGTTCGACGCGTAGACCGATCGCTTTCTCGAAAAGTAAAAAAACATAACTTTCTTCTTATCGCATTAACGTGACAATCAATATCAAAACGTGGTTAAAAAATTTTTTTTCAAATAATTTTTTCATCGAAATGAAATAAATAAAACTTCATTTTTCGACCGTAGATCGACCGCTTTTTCTTGAAACCAAAAAAAAAAAAAAAAAAATTCGTTTGTAAAATAATAAGAACATTAAAATTATTCCAGGCGTAGACCGATCGGTTTTTCTGAAATTCGAAAAAAAAAAAAATTTTTTTCATGAAACGCGAAAACCATTTTGACCTAAAATTTATTCTAATAAATTGATGAAAAAAATTGGTATCGAAAAACGAAAGAGGATTTTAAAATCCACACGTAGACCGATCGCATGTACATTGAGTTTACGCGTAGACCGACCGCACTCGGGAATAATCCACGCGTAGACCGACCGCGACCAGGGTTGTTCGACGCGTAGACCGATCGCATGTACATTGGGTTGACGCGTAGACCGATCGCCCTCGGAAATAATCCACGCGTAGACCGACCGCGACCAGAGTTGTTCGACGCGTAGACCGATCGCATTCTCGAAAAGTAAAAGAACATAACTTTCTTCTTATCGCATTAACGCAACGATCAATATCAAAACGTGCTTAAAAATTTTTTTTTTAAAATTATTTTTCCATCGGAATAAAATGAATAAACCTTAAATTTTTACCCGTAGATCGACCTTTTTTTCTTGAACCCAAAAAAAAACAAAAAAAATTCGGTTGTAAAATAATAAGAACATTAAAATGATTCCAGGCGTAGACCGATCGGTTTTTTTGAAATTCGAAAATGAAGAAAAAAATTTTTCATGAAACGCGAAAAAAAATTTGACCTAAAATTTATTCTAATGAATTGATGAAAAAAATTGATATCGAAAAACGAAAGAGTAATTTGAAATCCACACGTAGACCGATCGCATGTATATTGAGTTGACGCGTAGACCGACCGCACTCGGAAATAATCCACGCGTAGACCGACCGCGACCAGAGTTGTTCGACGCGTAGACCGATCGCATGTACATTGAGTTGACGCGTAGACCGATCGCACTCGGGAATAATCCACGCGTAGACCGACCGCGACCAGAGTTGTTCGACGCGTAGACCGATCGCTTTCTCGAAAAGTAAAAAAACATAACTTTCTTCTTATCGCATTGACGTGACAATCAATATCAAAACGTGGTTAAAAAATTTTTTTTCAAATTATTTTTTCATCGAAATGAAATAAATAAACCTTCATTTTTCGACCGTAGATCGACCGCTTTTTCTTGAAACCAAAAAAAAAAAAAAAAAAATTCGTTTGTAAAATAATAAGAACATTAAAATTATTCCAGGCGTAGACCGATCGGTTTTTCTGAAATTCGAAAATGAAGAAAAAAAATTTTCATGTAACGCGAAAAAAAATTTGACCTAAAATTTATTCTAATGGATTGATGAAAAAAATTGATATCGAAAAACGAAAGAGGAATTTAAAATCCACACGTAGACCGATCGCATGTACATTGAGTTGACGCGTAGACCGACCGCACTCGGGAATAATCCACGCGTAGACCGACCGCGACCAGAGTTGTTCGACGCGTAGACCGATCGCTTTCTCGAAAAGTAAAAAAACATAACTTTCTTCTTATCGCATTAACGTAACAATCAATATCTAAACGTGGTTAAAAAGTTTTTTTAAAAATTATTTTTTCATCGAAATGAAATAAATAAACCTTCATTTTTCGACCGTAGATCGACCGCTTTTTCTTGAAACCAAACAAAAAAAAAAAAAAATTCGTTTGTAAAATAATAAGAACATTAAAATTATTCCAGGCGTAGACCGATCGGTTTTTCTGAAATTCGAAAAAAAAAAAAATTTCTTTCATGAAACGCGAAAACCATTTTGACCTAAAATTTATTCTAATAAATTAATGAAAAAAAATTGGTATCGAAAAACGAAAGAGGATTTTAAAATCCACACGTAGACCGATCGCGTGTACATTGAGTTTACGCGTAGACCGACCGCACTCGGGAATAATCCACGCGTAGACCGACCGCGACCAGAGTTGTTCGACGCGTAGACCGATCGCATGTACATTGGGTTGACGCGTAGACCGATCGCCCTCGGAAATAATCCACTCGTAGACCGACCGCGACCAGAGTTGTTCGACGCGTAGACCGATCGCATTCTCGAAAAGTAAAAGAACATAACTTTCTTCTTATCGCATTAACGTAACGATCAATATCGAAACGTGCTTAAAAATTTTTTTTTTTTAATTATTTTTCCATCGGAATGAAATGAATAAACCTTAAATTTTTACCCGTAGATCGACCTTTTTTTCTTGAACCCAAAAAAAAAAAAAAAAATTCGGTTGTAAAATAATAAGAACATTAAAATGATTCCAGGCGTAGACCGATCGGTTTTTTTGAAATTCGAAAATGAAGAAAAAATTTTTTCATGAAACGCGAAAAAAAATTTGACCTAAAATTTA
Source organism: Sussaba pulchella (assembly GCA_963971145.1). Taxonomy (NCBI): domain Eukaryota; kingdom Metazoa; phylum Arthropoda; class Insecta; order Hymenoptera; family Ichneumonidae; genus Sussaba; species Sussaba pulchella. The sequence goes on from CAXAQZ010000100.1 coordinate 3,271, forward strand.
TTCTAATGAATTGATGAAAAAAATTGATATCGAAAAACGAAAGAGGAATTTAAAATCCACACGTAGACCGATCGCATGTATATTGAGTTGACGCGTAGACCGACCGCACTCGGAAATAATCCACGCGTAGACCGACCGCGACCAGAGTTGTTCGACGCGTAAACCGATCGCATGTACATTGAGTTGACGCGTAGACCGATCGCACTCGGGAATAATCCACGCGTAGACCGACCGCGACCAGAGTTGTTCGACGCGTAGACCGATCGCTTTCTCGAAAAGTAAAAAAACATAACTTTCTTCTTATCGCATTAACGTAACAATCAATATCAAAACGTGGTTAAAAAATTTTTTTTCAAATTATTTTTTCATCGAAATGAAATAAATAAACCTTCATTTTTCGACCGTAGATCGACCGCTTTTTCTTGAAACCAAAGAAAAAAAAAAAAAATTCGTTTGTAAAATAATAAGAACATTAAAATTATTCCAGGCGTAGACCGATCGGTTTTTCTGAAATTCGAAAAAAAAAAAAATTTCTTTCATGAAACGCGAAAACCATTTTGACCTAAAATTTATTCTAATAAATTGATAAAAAAAAATTGGTATCGAAAAACGAAAGAGGATTTTAAAATCCACACGTAGACCGATCGCATGTACATTGAGTTGACGCGTAGACCGACCGCACTCCGGAATAATCCACGCGTAGACCGACCGCAACCAGAGTTGTTCGACGCGTAGACCGATCGCATGTACATTGAGTTGACGCGTAGACCGATCGCCCTCGGAAATAATCCACGCGTAGACCGACCGCGACCAGAGTTGTTCGACGCGTAGACCGATCGCATTCTCGAAAAGTAAAAGAACATAACTTTCTTCTTATCGCATTAACGTAATAATCAATATCAAAACGTGCTTAAAAATTTTTTTTTTTAAATTATTTTCCATCGGAATGAAATGAATAAACCTTAAATTTTTACCCGTAGATCGACCTTTTTTTCTTGAACCCAAAAAAAAAAAAAAAATTCGGTTGTAAAATAATAAGAATATTAAAATGATTCCAGGCGTAGACCGATCGGTTTTTTTGAAATTCAAAAATGAAGAAAAAAATTTTTCATGAAACGCGAAAACCAATTTGACCTAAAATTTATTCTAATGAATTGATGAAAAAAATTGATATCGAAAAACGAAAGAGGAATTTAAAATCCACACGTAGACCGATCGCATGTATATTGAGTTGACGCGTAGACCGACCGCACTCGGAAATAATCCACGCGTAGACCGACCGCGACCAGAGTTGTTCGACGCGTAGACCGATCGCATGTACATTGAGTTGACGCGTAGACCGATCGCACTCGGGAATAATCCACGCGTAGACCGACCGCGACCAGAGTTGCTCGACGCGTAGACCGATCGCTTTTTCGAAGAGTAAAAGAAAATAACTTTCTTCTTATCGTATTAATGTAACAATCAATATCAAAACGTGGTTAAAAAATTTTTTTTTTCCAAATTGTTTTTTCATCGAAATGAAATAAATAAACCTTCATTTTTTACCCGTAGATCGACCGCTTTTTCTTGAAACCAAAAAAAAAAAAAAAATTTCGTTTGTAAAATAATAAGAACATGAAAATTATTCCAGGCGTAGACCGATCGGTTTTTCTGAAATTCGAAAGAAAAAAAATTTTCTTCATGAAACGCGAAAACCATTTTGACCAAAAATTTATTCTAATAAATTG
>CAXAQZ010000100.1:17500-18554 GCA_963971145.1 Sussaba pulchella
GACCGATCGGTTTTTCTGAAATTCGAAAAAAAAAAAAATTTCTTTCATGAAACGCGAAAACCATTTTGACCTAAAATTTATTCTAATAAATTAATGAAAAAAAATTGGTATCGAAAAACGAAAGAGGATTTTAAAATCCACACGTAGACCGATCGCATGTACATTGAGTTTACGCGTAGACCGACCGCACTCGGGAATAATCCACGCGTAGACCGACCGCGACCAGAGTTGTTCGACGCGTAGACCGATCGCATGTACATTGGGTTGACGCGTAGACCGATCGCCCTCGGAAATAATCCACTCGTAGACCGACCGCGACCAGAGTTGTTCGACGCGTAGACCGATCGCATTCTCGAAAAGTAAAAGAACATAACTTTCTTCTTATCGCATTAACGTAACGATCAATATCAAAACGTGCTTAAAAATTTTTTTTTTTAAATTATTTTTCCATCGGAATGAAATGAATAAACCTTAAATTTTTACCCGTAGATCGACCTTTTTTTCTTGAACCCAAAAAAAAAAAAAAAAATTCGGTTGTAAAATAATAAGAACATTAAAATGATTCCAGGCGTAGACCGATCGGTTTTTTTGAAATTCGAAAATGAAGAAAAAAATTTTTCATGAAACGCGAAAAAAAATTTGACCTAAAATTTATTCTAATGAATTGATGAAAAAAATTGATATCGAAAAACGAAAGAGGAATTTAAAATCCACACGTAGACCGATTGCATGTATATTAAGTTGACGCGTAGACCGACCGCACTCGGAAATAATCCACGCGTAGACCGACCGCGACCAGAGTTGTTCGACGCGTAGACCGATCGCATGTACATTGAGTTGACGCGTAGACCGATCGCACTCGGGAATAATCCACGCGTAGACCGACCGCGACCAGAGTTGTTCGACGCGTAGACCGATCGCTTTCTCGAAAAGTAAAAAAACATAACTTTCTTCTTATCGCACTAACGTAACAATCAATATCAAAACGTGGTTAAAAAATTTTTTTTCAAATAATTTTTTCATCGAAATGAAATAAATAAACCTTCATTTTTCG
>CAXAQZ010000101.1:0-19686 GCA_963971145.1 Sussaba pulchella
GCATCGTCTGATCGTGAGGCGATGCGACCGGTGGATAAAACGTTCCTGTGACCGAACCAACGTTCTCGAATCCCGATCGAAGCTTGTTGCACGATACCATCATTCCATTGGCGATACCCACGGCTGCTATGCTTGTAGTTTGTCTCTCAAAGTTCAGATAACTCACCTGCGCATTTTAAAACCCATCGCAAAATAAGTATCGACAAAAAGTGTATGTAGAGCTCGAAGTTAAGGCGTTAGACTGATTACATTATTTTTATTCGTTTGTTTTTGACCCTAAAAAAGAGCTCCCATTTTTTTTTTGCCTTCAACGATTCATATCGGGCTTGAATGTCCCCCGTTCGTTTCCTCCGTACATAATATTTACCATTGGTCGAAAATGCACTTTTATATATAGCTTTTAATGTAGTAAAAAATGGGAAAAACGGAGAAATTAGATATATCCCTGATGGAAATAGAAATCTAATAATTCAACGGAATCTGTTAAATAATTACGGAAAATTACAAAAAATGATGAAATCCACAAATCTTGTCGGAATATCGTATAATTTCTTGAAATACGAGAACTTATTTCAGAATCATGCCAAGATATCATAACAAAATGCGCCATATAAGGTCAAATCGGTAAAAGATCATACGCGGCGAAAATTGGAGATTTTTCGTCAGAAAAACGTCGAAAGTTATCATTTTTCATTAAAAAGTAATACAGTTGAAATTAACGATGAAAAAACGACAAATTGTGATAAAAAAAAGGTCAATTTTTAATATAATATGATACATTATGAGAAAATTCGACAAATTCCCGTAAAGATGTAAGATCTTATAACAAAATTGATCGAATTCTGAAATGCATATTTCCATCGGGGATCTGTTCGGGAGAATAATAAGCACACAGTTTGAGAGACATTTTGCCCCCCTTCCGGAGAATCCGGTTCGAGTTACTTACCGCTTTTTTGTACGTTAGCGTGTCCGTGTATCCTCCTGTATTTTGACACGAGGAAATGCTCGTCACACCACCGTGACCACCGTGAACGTGTTGATTTTCCGCGTTGATGTACGAGTAACGTTTATTCTGTTCTGCCATCTCGTTGTGCTGCTGATGTTGCTGCTGTTGTTGCTGCTGCTGCTGCTGCTTCGACGTACCTTCCATCAAGTCCCTCTCCGGATCTGGATTCTGCGAGGCTGGAAGCCGAGTGCCTTCGCCTGTTTAGTGCATTCTCAAACGGTGTCATTATTTCATGCAATTTCGTTCGTAAACACAACCAAAAAAAAATCAATTTAAACAAAAAGAACAATCAATAAAAACCAATCAATCGCAATTTTTTCGTGAAACGTGAAATAATGATAATAAATGAGAATAAATTAAATTTAAAAAATACCTGGTTCTCTTTGAAGCTTTTCAAATAATGCCCACCCGGTGTTATCAACTGTTTCCAATATTATCAAATGAAAAAAAAACATTTCCAAGAGAAAATTATGCAAGAAAATCACGCTCGAAACTGCGTGCACGAAAGTTTGTAACCCAAAATCAACCACGAAGACCACGAAACGCTTTGATCCAACGACAATCATCAACATCATTATCGCACGATGAAATTGTAAAAAAATGAAGACAAAGAAAAAGATAATGACCTTCTGGTTCCGGGCTGGCGACGGGTGATATGTCAGGCGTGTGAATTATCGGCGTGTACGGGCTACCGTAAATAGAGTTGTTTTCCGATTTGTAATCCTGAATGGTTTGCTGTTGCTGCTGCTGTTGCTGCTGTTGATGATACATTGACGAAATTGGGGAGTGACCTCCCCACGGCATCTGCGGTATACATTGATATCCATCCATCTTCGGTCTGGTGGCCGATAAAAAACAATAATAATCAAAGAAAAGAATAATCAATTAAATTTCTCTTCGATCCATGATTAGCGCATAATCGCGCAGTATGGAGTCGAAATTTCGAATGAAAATTCCAACGGATTGTGATTGAACGAATCGAGATTCCGAATATAGTTATCGAGGAGTCGTCAACGGGGTCATCATCGGATAACACGACGGAGATTCGCAATGATTGATTTACGACTCGGTTGAACTTACATCGTGTGGTGAATCGTTGTGCCTCCGGGATTCGACCTGTTTACCGCTGTATTGGTGGCCGAGGGTGGCGACGACGGTGCACCAGGAGCCCGTTTCGCGTGTTTCCTGCGTCTCGGTCTGTACTTGTAATTCGGATGTTCCTGCATGTGAATTACCCTCAGTCTCTCCGCCTCTTCGACGTACGGCCTTCGGTCCTGGGGAGTCAGACCTCGCCATTTTTTTCCTGGAACACGGACGAACACCGTTAACACATGAATTATGAACCTAAATTTCATTGATCGATCAACGAAATTAACCCTTACGCCACACACCTATTTTTTTTTTCATCGAAGACCACACGTAGTCAATTTCAACTTGTGCAAACTTTGACCGTCCGCCATTTTGAATCGTTCCGTGCGATCGGGTTGAAAAAAATCTTGAATATACTTCGAACATTGTTAGATCAATTGATATTGATAGAAAGCGCGATTGGAATTATTTGCATGAATCAAAAAATTCATGGAGCAAGCAGCTTTTTAAAAAAAAAAAGTTTTGCTTACAAGAAAATGACTCTGTATGTGGTGTGAGCAGGGATGGGCATTCATTCAATGAAAACGTATTTGAAATACTTTTATTACCAAATGATCGTGGATTCTAATTGCTATTAAAATTATTATAAATTGTGAAACGGTAATTCATTCAAATTATTCATCATTATTGCCGATATGTGAATTCTTTTAATTATTCTATGATAATTAATCATTGCTATAAGTTTGAAAAAGTATTTCAGATACATTTTCATTGGATAAATGCTCATACCCGGGTGTAGAGGTTAATCGATCGATTATTCAATCAATTTTTCAATCAGTATCAACAAAGTAAATTAAAAAAAAAAAACGTCGAGAACAAAGTTTATCACTTTTTCTATAGTTCTTTCATTCTCACCGGAACTCATGGGATGCTGTGTAAGCGTCCGCGGGAAAAAATAAAACGGAACATAGATTAAACGAGGTCAGATAGATCATAATATTGGTGAAGAGATAAATACGTTTGAATCAATTTCGTCAATAATCGTATCGCGTTCGTGCGGATCCAGCACCGTCACTGTAACGGAATAATAATATCGAAGATCCGAAGTAAAGGTTTCGAGACCGATACGCAGAGGCGAGATGTTCAGGACATGATGAAAAGAAGAAAAAAAATTTTTTAAGAATGAGCAAGGCGGATGTATATAACGTACGTAAGTGCAACACATAATGCAACCCAGAAGACCGAGGCAATATTCCTCGTGTACATACATATATAATATGTTTCCCATGTACATGGCCATGTACACGTGCAACGTGTATAGAGCCCCACATAGGCGCATGGGGGCGTAGATATGGGTGCGCCCGTGCCTTCAACCAGCCACGGGCACGAACCATTATTTCATATTTCATTTTGTATATTTCAACTCTGGTAGAGATCCCGCGGTCCCAAAGGGCTCGTGCCCGCGAGGAAGAAAAAAGGAGACCGCTTTTTTCAATAGTTTTTTTTTTTTTTTTATTATTCAAGACCTCACCGCACGGACGACGATGTCTCATACCGCACCTTTATTACACACGAAAAATATTTATTTCATTCGATTTCATTTTTATAACATTTTTGGAATTCGCGGTTTTTACGTTTCTAATTTTTTTTAATAGTTTTTGGAATGAAAAATATATTAAAATTCTTTTTTCTGCTTTTCAAATGATCGTGATATAATTCTTTGAGGAATAACCCCTGTGTCAGAGTTGAATAGACGTTGTTATTTTTTTTTTTTGCGAGTATTTTGGGATCACGGAAATTTTGCAGCGTAGACCGGAATCATAATGAAGTCAGGCGCTTTGTGAGTATTATATTCGATTGAATATTCTCCGAGGTTTACGGGCCAACCGCGAGCCAACTCTCCCGCACTGATTCATCGTCACACCCGCGCACTCTCCGTCCCACCGCGATTGTCCTCGTTAGGTATTCTAATGCTCCACGCGGCACGTTACGGCTGTTTCTTCAACGTCCGCGCGGCTACGAGAAAAAGATCCTTCGGTTGATCGTTGCGCGACATCAACGATTTTCGTGATTTTCGGAGCATAAAAAACATCAGGAGGTCTCGAACCGGACCGGAGATTGAAGACATTCCGGATGACGCAATTAAATAATTTCCGGAGAAATTTGTAATCGCCGAACAACGAAAGTTCACATTTGGAGGGGCACAACAAAAAAATGAAAATAAAAAAACTATTTGTGGCAAGGTATGATAGATTTATTGGTACAATTATTTGATTAAAAAGTTAAAAAATATTAATGGCAGAGGATCAATTATCATGGAAAAACGTATGGATAATAAATTAATATAAATATAAAAATACATTATAAAATGCATTTATTGGTATAATCTTTTTGTTTGGATTACCCATCGATAAGACTTAAGCTAAAGTTGTATATTGAGAAAAATAACAGTGATTTTAATAGATCACTTCTTTTAAAGTGAAAACACTGAAAATAAATAAAATGTATTCTATTTTAATTTTTCAAGATGACAAACAACTCTTTTTTCGCTGATCCTGCTTTTCTTCAAAATGAAAAAAAAAAAATTGATTGAATCAATTCGAGAATATTTATAATTTTTTATTATTTGCCTGGAAGAATGGATGAACTCGTTAAAATCGTGTGGAGTAAAATTTTATTTCGTCGAAATGCCAAGTCACCGCAACTATGTAAAGTGTAACGTGTCAGAGAGTTCAGGCAAGCACGCGAGGATTCGAGATCAGCAGAGGCCGAAGCGGCAGCGGGAGTCGTGTCAGAAGGTCGTGTCAGTCTTTCTTCCTATCGACTCGTGACATTTTCCACAAATCCTCGGGAGACCTTTTTCTCGCCTCACAAAAGCATCTTCGCTCGTGTCGCATATCTTTGGATAATTAATCATCGATCCTCGTTAAATTCATGCATGAATCAATATCAAAAACCTTTCACTTTCATGAGGCTTTTTGTATTGCATTTTGTTGTATTTTATTTTATTTTATTTTATTGTATTTTATTTTATTTTATTTTATTTTATTTTATTTTATTTTATTTTATTTTATTTTATTTTATTTTATTTTATTTTATTTTATTTTATTTTATTTTATTTTATTTTTTTTTATTTTATTTTATTTTATTTTATTTTATTTTATTTTATTTTATTTTATTTCATTTTATTTTATTTTATTTTTTTAAATTAAATTAAATTAAATTTTTTTTTTATTGTTCCTCGATCTTTCTACGTTTACGAATAATTTAGCGTTAAATTCTAAGTGAATGTATCGAGGGAAGCAACTTCGTGACATTATCAATTTCATTTGTCAAATTTTTTTAAAATTCCAATATCGGCTGCGCGGCCTTTCGATTTCGATTTCGCGGAATTCATCCGCGCGTTATTTCGACTTTATCTCCGACCTGCGGTACAAAGATCTCACGTGTTGTTCGCGCGATTCGCAGGTCGAACGAGAACCGGTCACCGTGCCGATCTAACAGCCATTGGAAAGTTCGGTACAATCCAAACTCTCGTTACTCGTCACATTGCAGATGCTGCCCACGATATAATCGATCAAAAACAATTCAATCGACGTCGCCACTATTTCCATTATTTTTACAATAATACTTTCGAACATTCGTTTTTATGATCGCGTATTGCAAAAAAATGTACTGAACAATTTTCACGACTACGGAAATTATCATTGATCGTAGAAGTAGATGTATCGAGTAATATTTTTCGCTTGGTTCAAAAAATCGCAGTAAAGGAATAAATGTCAGAAAAAAATGGCGTTTAATCCTAGAATTTGTAAAAATATGTGAAAAAATTTCTGTAGTTGAAGAAATTGAATATGTTAGATATTATGATTATTTCATCCCGTTTTCAGTATTTCAGTTTTCAGATTAATGATCCTGCGGTAAATAAAATGTCCACATTTCTTCAATAATAATAATTTCCATAAGCTATTCTTTTACGATTAATTCTAATATTCAACAACAATTTTAATCCATAATAATGTAGTACATTCATTTATTATTATATAATAATTTAGAAGTATTTCAAATACATTTCCATCCAATAAATGCCGTTCCCCGTGTCCGTGTGTGTATCGTATTAGTTTTGATCCAGTGAAAAAAGGCCGAGGGAGAAGCGAGGTACGAAAGAAGATAGAATAGAGAATGAGGAGAAGAAGATGCACCACGGCCGGAGCGGTAGTGATGCGCTGTAGGACTTGGTTCTCGATGCACCCCGCCCAACCCGGGTCGCCCACTGTCACCATTAATAATACGTCTCCCGTCCCGTGATGTATCTCATCTCCGCGTTGCTCGTCCGCGCGTGCGGCCCCTCCCCCCTCTCGCGCTCTCTTTCTCTCTTCATCTTTCTCTTTCGCTTTTACTATCCTTTCATCCCTCTTATCTGCTTCTCGGGTCTCTTCCCGACGTTTTAAACTTCCAGGGTCTTCCACCTCGTCCTTTTCCACTCCTCTACTCCCCTACGCATGAATCTATGCGCAATTCTCGAATGGTTATAAATATTATTGTTCGTACAATAGTTCCGGAACTGTGAGATGTAGGAATCGATGCACCGATCGCAATATGTACCTGCACAAACGTGCATTTTAAACGTTGGAATACACATTCTCCATTCATTCGTGTTGTTTCTTAAACAATTTCCAATGAATTTCGCAAGACTGACCTGGAGGTTCTTCACATTTTGAAGCGCTTGAAGAGTCTATAAACGAATGAATTTGGCTTGTGCACTGAAGAGGGAATACCGTGAACATCACAAAGATCTGCCAGCTCCGGGATCAAAGATCAATTTTCAAAAAACACACACATACAAAATATACCGGAATGCTGTACAAATAAATTGCGGTTCCAATTTCCAACCATTTTTTTATGGTCGACTCAGACAACTTAACTTCATTTCCGATCGAACAAGTCATCAAGATCGCGCGTTTCTTATTGCAAAGATATTTTATTTCGTTTTTTAACGTTTATTTTATCGTTTTAAAATGTTTTTTTCAAATGAATGGGGAATAAAAGTATACATGCGTTGATTTACGATCGTGAAATTTTACGATTACGAAGAGATGAATCGAAACGGTAGGAAAAAGGGTGGTTGAAGCCGCCTCCCGGAGCCGTCGGCCGGAGCCCCGTCGAGGGCACGCGCGCGCCGCGAGAACGTGACGCGCGTGCATGCGTGTTTCTCGCGCGGGAACGAATCTTCGTCCCGCCGGCAGTCAAGTCCGCCAGGTAGGCAGCCCAAGCGTCATCGGGTTTGACAGTTGTGTTTTGAAAAAAAAAAACGTCGGGCTCGAGAAACGTTCTTTCAACTTACTATACCGTTCGACGATACACGTAGACACACGCACACACACGACAGCATCCGTGTGGAGATTCTTTTTTCTTTCGTTTGGAGATTATGACACGTCAACAGCGGAACCGCACCGAATAAATCGAAATGAGATGAGCTTTAAAACGAAATGAAATTGAAATAATAATTTAATAAATGTAATGTTACGCAAATGGGTCGAATTTTAATCGCTTGATGAGATGAGTCGATGATGGAGGAGAGATCTGCAATTTGGTCCAGATTTGTGTGTATTATATATAGTAGGAGGGTTTAGATTTGAGTTGTTTTCGAATTTTGATTGCTCCGGGATATGTCAATCGATTGGAGGATAAGAATAAAAATGTTGAGATGAATTTGGACTTGAGAGTCCGAATTGTTTCAACAAATTGGATGATAATCGTCAGATGATGTGTGTAAATGTGGCATGCGGCGATCTAGGGATGTATATTTTCTCGTGAAAGTAGGGTAAATACGCATTAATTCTATACATTCTTGGATTTTTCCAGGAATAATTAACCACCCGCCAATATAATTACCGAAAAATCTAAAAGCTACGTGTATTTTAAACCGCAAACTTCATCTCGAATCAGCGCTTAGTAAGAGTTCGCTTAGAAAACTCAATTCAGGCTCATTTTTTTTTTTAAATCGATTGAGACCGTCACGTAATCAAAATTCGAAAATGACCCAAATAAGAATCACCGTGGTATATATATAAGAACGGGTGTGTGCGTGTCTATATAAATAGATCGGTGATCGGTATATTAAGTTGCAAGAACGTCGCTCGCGCCGGGCGTCTGCTTTTATATGTATATGTAGATACGGTGCATGTGCACGCGTATTATGTATTTATGTCACAACAAGACGTCCCGCTGGCGCACATAGGCTATCTGTCACTCGTTCGATCGCTTGAATTATCGAAATGATGAATAGTCGCGAATACAATAATAAGTAGTGCGTCGCAATAAACACTCGATTCGACGCTGCCATGCACGCTGTTAGGCCCACCGTCGTCATGTAAAACAAGATTTGCAGCGTCATTTGCAATAGAGGCCACACCTGTTCGGTCATTTGGGAAACTGGAGAACGCGGAAATGGATTTGCAATTTTTTTATTTTTCGACAATTACGTAGTGGTCCGATTATTTAGTAAGCGTGGGCTGAAACTAGTCAGTTTGATGTATTTACACTGAATTTTGGTAGTAAAAAAAAATTGATAGAAAATTTGATGAAAACCATAAAATTGACTGAGCCGGAAATGTTTTTAAATTGTAAGCCGTGATACTATAGTATGAATGTAATCAAGAGAAATCACCACTACTTATAATCTTCTTCCATCGATATACATTTTAAATATCAACGATTTTGTTATTTTTTATTTTTCTCTATTCAAAGAAAATTTCCCTCAGTTTTTCTCAGCCCTAAAAAAAAAAATCTGTCACTCTCTCGTTTTCGATGATTCCTAGCGTATCGACGAATTCACCATCGCGCAATTACGTATTCCACAAAACGTTTTAAAACCTCATTCGCAATTTACACTCGTGCCAAATCCCCGGACAAAAATACAAAAATATACATTTCGCGCGATGTATTAGAATTACAGCTCATCTTGATTCTCAAATAATGATACATAGTTACAGAAAATATCGCCTCCAAGCCCCCCCGGAGGCTCTCCACCGTGCACGAACCCCGCAATGTTGCAGCAACGTTGCATACCCATCGCATTGCAACGTTTTCTCGGCAAAATTGCCTAAATACAATAATTTCATTTACAATCTCGTGCGGTGTTGTACAATTTCTATCACGAATCGGATAATCCGTAAGATTTCGTAATATCAGACGGTTAAAAACGATGATTCCCCCGGGAATTGTCGGAGATTATTTCTCGACGTTGCGATTGGCGCGCCTTGGTACAACGTCGTCGTCGGCATCGTCCCCGACGTCGGGGCGTCCTCGTCGTCGTCGTCGTCCTCGTCGTCGTCGGTTTAGGTGGGCCTCGCTCGGTCGTCGGCAAAAGTAAGCGCAGGGTGCGGCCAGACTCCGGCTCCGACTCCACCTCATTACCTGGCATTCTATGCAGAGAACGCGCGCGCTTATGGCTTATTATTGCCTTATAGCTCAGCCAACGCCGTCGTTCGGCTTTATGCGTACTACGTCGGGCCAACGACGCTTCCATCCCTCTTCACTCATTTTCTGATGCGAACCGTGCACATATATACCGGGCGAGGATCGAAGTTCCGAATGATCGAAGTTTCGACAAGTCGATTAATTTAATTAAGATTATGCGATAATAAATGTTCCCAATCGGCATGGCTACGACTGTTTATGTACCGAAAGATCAAAATCCCGAAAACTTATGCATTTTAGCGTAGCTCGTTCAAGCGCGTGAAGATGGCGGCAATTCGGAGGCAGATGGGATAAATTTGGACAATAGTTTTAGTTCTTCTAGGGCGGCCGATTCTATTTGGACGGCCGATGGGTGCCTGTGAAAGTTTTAACCCGTCAATCATTTGGTTTTCGGGATTTTGATCTTTCAGGCATTGACCGAGCCATGCCAATTCGAACCATTTATTTTCGGACTGTTTTAATTCGATTTATTGACCTGTCGGAACATTGAATATTCGGGACTTCGATCCGCGTCCGATGCGGCCCGTTTTTTTTTTGGTCCCTGTATCGTCGTTGCATCGTCGAGTCACGTGCACCGACGGATTGGAAGCACGTGATCGGTCTTTTTCGAGTACCGAACGACACAACGATCACGAATACATTCGAACAAATTGCCCCACAACGGACTCGACGACGTTGCGTCGACGAAGTGTTTCCAAATAACACATCGCAAACACACGAATTCACGGACTATACTTTCCAAAACTCATTCCCTCTAAAACTCTCGAATAAAAATCAAACGAAAACTCTTCAAAAAAACATAAATCCTTCCAACGTAAACAACGGCTACATCGACGATAAAGAAGTATCGAAAATAAATTCCCAAAACTTCACGACATCGTCCACATACTCAAACTTCTCTTCAAATCTCTGTTCAATCGATCCAATTATATTGCCAACCGTATTTATCCAATCCTTTTTGTTCGATTCCTTAAAAAATTCCCCTTACAAGAAAGTTCGCAGACATGGTTAAAAATGTCGATCAACAAATATGGAGTCTCGGAAGCGTTTGGGAAACATCGTACGATCGTTTAGCGTTATCCGGATGTCGAGACGGCATCGCACGTATAGATATTGACCGCAATTGGATGCAATGTGGTACACCGGACGATAGCGGAGAGGGAGGGCCGTCGCGGCGCGCCGAGTTCGAAGTTCGATCTCGCCTCGTATAAGCTGTACGAGGTAATCAGAGGCACTAAACAACGATACGGGAGAACTCCGGCAGTCGGACGTAAAACCCTCTATCTTGGCTGTCGACTTCGGCAAACCCATGTGTGTGATAACGTTGTCGTATATACCTATATCGTACGAACTCGTATTATTTGCTGGGCTGCCACATTTGTCGTAGGTGGTCCGCGTACAACGTCGAGCGCGTGGACCGCGGATCTTTGCGAGCGAGCGAGCGAACGAGAGTTGTATCGTCGTTGTCGTTGTCGTTGTCGTTGTCGGGCGTTCGTCCAACCATGGGCAACTATGTTACAACGTCTACGAGCCACCCCCGTGTCCGCCATACGTCTCGGTGTATAATGAACCGACGCAACGTTTCCGTCAACTTACTGATTCATCGCAAGTACCCGAATGAGAAACTTTGGATAACGTTTTGACGTTCAGACTATGATGGACGAATTTATCGGAATATGGTGTCATTTTTTTGGTTTCGGGACTGTTGATAATGATCGCGATGGGTATTGGGAAAAGACTATGGTTATTGATGGGGAAATCTATGTTGTGATAGATTTCGAGGTTTTCTTTTTCGATTGTTAGGAGTTTTCAAGATTTTTATGTGATTTTTCGGGAGATCCAAATCGAAGATTTTCGACCGACGACGGTTTGGTCAATAATTTACTTTATTGGATCATTGAATTTTAGAGAACGAGGTTCCGTAATGAAGGTCGCTAGAAACTCGGATAAACATTGATAACAATTTAATTGATAACGTTGATACCCGAAAGTTGCCTATCTCGCATCCCATAACGTCCGCCTAATCCTTTTTTTTACAGCCTCGGCCTTTTTGAAGGCACTTTGGTATGTTTCCAGTGGACGTTTCTTTTAAATCGCATTAAACGTGTACTACTAAAACCAAGCTTCCAAATATGAGTCTACATGGCTAAATTGATTTTCCCAAGTTGCAGCTGAATCCGCCCCATTTTCCATCCGAAAAGAAAACAAAAAACGTCTTGGAAACGCGAGCCGAGAGTCCCGGCATCGTTTTTCCAGCGCGGCCTTGCCCGAGACGCGAGAATCATGATCTTGCCATGATGGTCGTGGCATCGCGTGGGGTCCAAAACTCTTGGTTCTCTCTGCGAGTCCGATGACGATAGAAAAACACGGTTTAAGGCTTTGCCACGCGATACTTAACTCCGATCTGCCTCGGGCCCGGAAAAATTACGGTTCGATGTCTCTTATCGCGCTGACGATCTTATTGATTTTTCATTAACCGAATAAGGGCGAACTTATACGGACAAAGTAAACCGACGTTTCGCGTAATAACAGTAACCACATGCTTTAATGCTCCGGCAGCCACGATAACCCAATACCGCTTTGTATCGACACGAATCAACGCCCAACCGGCTGCTGATCATATATATATGTATATATAGATCTTAGCTACATACGCGAACGATGCACAATTCAGTACGATAATAAGTGAAACAGTTAAGTCGTTATTACGGTACAGGATAATCGACATTCGACAGTTTTCTAACGCAGTTCTAGCAAATCGAACACGCGTGATAGCAGTCAGGAACGTTTTAATTTCAATTTTAGATTATTTTTATTGCTTTATTTTTTACATCTTTATAAGGCCGTTAATGTTAGGCACTACGAGATTATTGGATACTTCTGCGGACTCAACGATTAACTGTAGACCGTGAAACGATCGTGGCGTCGTGGAACAGGTGCAGAGAAATAAGGGATTCCCGTGCTCGTTGGCGTTCGCTAAAGTGATACGAGACTAAGAGATTTTCTTCGTACGAACGGAACGCAACTGCCGGTATGTCTACACGTTATGCATTGTGGAGTTTAAAATAATATGTACCCATATCCGAGGTCGCTCGTAAAGGCTCGTAAGGCATTCGCCGTGATTACCAATAATTTTCCGGAACGCGCCCAGCAGGCGAGATAAAAGCTGAGAGAGCACACAATAACCCGCGTATATAGTCGTCTCCGAGAAGAAATCTTCATAGGGGTATGCATATACACGTGTATACATGTATATAGGACGAAATTCTCCAATTCACCGAACTGAAACCCTCCTATAAAATCGATTTTTGAGTATGAAATAATCGGAACATCGATTTTTTGCAAGATAGGTTTCATTTTTTTTTCTTTTTTTAGATGGAAAACCATTATCATATATTTAAATTTCGGAAAAACTCGAATTTTTGCAAAATTTCAAAAAAATTAATAAAAATATTAGAAACTCGCTGCCCACTCCAATTTCATGAAAAAAGTTCTTCAATTTCAATAGAGTATCCGGGAAAAAAATGTCATCCAAATAAGAAGGGGGGGAATAGCAGTTACGTCGTGACAAAAATAATATGACGGGGGGAGGGGAGGGGAAAGAGGGATCTAAAAAATCTAAAAAAAATTAGTGAGGTCGTGGGATCCAGAGGATACTAAAAAAAAAATCATCGTCCACATCGGGGGATAGGAGGGTTTTAGTTCGGGGAATTGGGAAATTTGGCCCCATATACACGTTTCGGGCTTTACCCGTGTAAACCGCGTTCTATCCGCTTTTGCTTGGGTAAATTCCGAAATATATTTGAAATTGTACACGTTTCGGGTTTTACCCGAAAAACCTAAATAAATAAATAACCCAAACAAATATCCTAAATAATAATAACCTAAATAAATGTAAATGTAAAGCTATTAGAAATCGTTTTTTTTTGTCTTGTTTGAACGAATAAATTATAGTATCCTTCGATTAATCAGGATACAGTGTTCTTACTTTTATTTGTAAAATGTGTTTTTTTTAATTAAATATGTTTTTCAAACATTTATGGCCTAGGACTCGGACTTCAGACTTCGGATTTCGGACTCTACCAAAGCGAAAGCGGATAGAACGCGGTTTACCCGGGTAAAGCCCGACACGTGTGAAATTTTAAATATATTTCGGACTTTACCCACCGAAAGTGGATAGAACGTGGTTTACCCGGGTAAACCAAGATCTACCCGTTTATTTGCGTGATTGTTTTTTCATTTCTTCCGCCATTATTTTGATCATAGATGTATGGGGCATTCCGTGACGTTTTCGTCTTTTTCTTTCTTTCAACTTAATTTTTTAGTATTTCAAAAAAAAATTAAATTTACGTTCAAAACGCATATATTTACCCCCCTCAACGTTAATCTACTCAGTTCTTGGCGTCGAGCAGCTCCGCGAAAAAAAGTCAAAACCCGTCGATGCACTAGAATTATTTTTGCTTTTCTTTCGTCGAGTTTTTAAAATTAATTTTGGAGTACAGAAGTGATGGTAGATTCTTAATTGTGCCATATATAATTTAGGTACGCGAGAACATTTTTGAATTTGCCGACACGCGGGTCCGAGAAAATCGGACAAAGATATAAAGAAGTGAGTTAACGGTCGATGAGCGATTGATAAAGATGCGCGAGCACGCGTGTCACCGGATATAAGACTTTACAACGAAGATATACACAGAGAAGCCCGAAGACGCGCGACCACGGACGGGGTTCCGCTCGTGCTGGACTCTTCGCACTTTGTGCGTTGCCGAGCACGAAGCCTTCGAAAACCAGCAAAAAATATCACGACTGTGAAGTTACAGCCTGGCAAAAAAAAAAAAAAATAAAATGAAAAAAGTAACACATCGTCCTCGTTTATCTTCGTCGTTTACATCCTTTGTACGAATTGCGTTACGTGTGTCAAAGAAAAATTCCCAAGAATATCTTTTCAAAACATATTCAACAGCAAAATGACCAAACTCATCAGATTATTAAATCTATTCGTCGCAAATTCTCATTACCACAACGACAACAACAACAAGATCAAGTATAAATAATTTTGGCGTTGAATTCGTCAAACCCTTTTCAAAAAATTGTCCAAATAACTCGTAAAATTCGACCCGCGTGTTATTTCTTCGAGAACGAAATCACCGCGACCGACGAGAGAATAAGAATCGCAACGACGTAGCCGATAAGGAAATAAAAAAAACGGAATAATAAAAATAAAAATCACGATTACACCGACACCCATGAAGCCGACGATTTGCCGAACGTAAAAGGTACAACGAGCGGGTATAAGTTAATGCGTGAGTATCGTATAAGTAATATGACGTGCGGAGGCATACAGTCCAATCCGCACCTACTTGCGATCGACCATACGTACCTATAATATGCGATATACCACGAGGATATGATATACACATGCATGAGACACATAAAGACCGTTGCGAAGGATAACGCGTACCACATGTGTATTACAAAGCCGCTGCCCCGAAGAGACACGCGTCTACGATATATACATGTATATATTTATATGTATAGACATATATAGATTTATATATATATAAATATATGATACGCACCGAGAGCGACTAACGGACGTACAGACGGACGAGGCTCGCGTGAGGGCGACATACAGCACGCGCATGAATATGTACGATGTCTGGTGAAGAAAAGAAGTATCGAGAAACAAAAAAAAAAGAAAGAGAAATAAAGAAGAAAAAAACGTAATATGCGTACAAGTATATACCGACATAGGCGAGACAAGTGAGTGAGCGAGAAGGAGAGGGAGAGGGAGAGACTGGGACGACGGGAACCGGCGAGGCCCGTGGGGTGAAGCGAGAGAGTATGAATAGTGGGGGAGGCTTGAACCTGACATGCATAACAATTGCAGCCGCGTCATGCCAATACCATCGCTCGCTCGATCGAGCCTAATACAAGATCGATAAATCGTTGACCGTTTTCCGTTCGAAATTGAAGAAAAAAAAAGATAAGTAAATTTGATGAAAATATTTATTATTGAGGCTTTGACGTTTTTTCCCGGTTTTGTTGGCTGCTGTTGAAAGTGGATATTGCGTTTTATTGCTTGGGTAGAAACAGGGATGCGGATTTTTAACTTTCTTGAAGATACGATGAAATGCATTTTCTTACAGATTTTTCGGGCCTTTTCGAGTTAAATGAAAAAATAAATAAATAAATAAATGAATAAACAAATAAACAAATAAATAAACAAACAAACAAACAAACAAACAAACAAACAAACAAACAAACAAACAAACAAACAAACAAACAAACAAACAAACAAATAAATAAATAAATAAATAAATAAATAAATAAATAAATAAATAAATAAATAAATAAATAAATAAATAAATAAATAAATAAATAAATAAATAAATAAATAAATAAATAAATAAATAAATAAATAAATAAATAAATAAATAAATAAATAAATAAATAAATAAATAAATAAATAAATAAATAAATAAATAAATAAATAAATGAATGAATGAATGAATGAATGAATGAATGAATGAATGAATGAATGAATGAATGAATGAATGAATGAATGAATGAATGAATGAATGAATGAATGAATGAATGAATGAATGAATGAATGAATGAATGAATGAATGAATGAATGAATGAATGAATGAATGAATGAATGAATGAATGAATGAATGAATGAATGAATGAATGAATGAATGAATGAATGAATGAATGAATGAATGAATGAATGAATGAATGAATGAATGAATGAATGAATGAATGAATGAATGAATGAATGAATGAATGAATGAATGAATGAATGAATGAATGAATGAATGAATGAATGAATGAATGAATGAATGAATGAATGAATGAATGAATGAATGAATGAGTGAATGAATGAATGAATGAATGAATGAATGAATGAATGAATGAATGAATGAATGAATGAATGAATAAATAAATAAATAAATAAATAAATAAATAAATAAATAAATAAATAAATAAATAAATAAATAAATAAATAAATAAATAAATAAATAAATGAATAAATAAATAAATAAATAAATAAATAAATAAATAAATAAATGAAATGTAGACAATGTGGGCAATTAAAATAATTAGAACTTTAAATAAATAAGAATAAATTAGAAATTTGACCGATCAGAATACTTAACAGAACCCCGAGTCTGGCAGTAACTGACAAGATCAATCTATGAATAACATTAACGAAATGTATTGAAAAACAGAATTCAATATGTTAAATCAATAACATTCTTTCGAAAGAAAAAATGTGTGCTTAAAAAAAACAAAATTATCGCGATATTCTCATCTACGACGACGGACAAGGAATTTTCGATGATACAGAACGCATCGGACGTACGCGTGCAGCGCGTGCCCGAGGAATTAACAATTTCCTCGCGAACGACAGAAGCCGGACGGACGGCTCGGGCGCAACGGCAGCGCCGGTGCAAAAGTCGTCGGCTCGGTCTGTAACGTCTCGGATGCCAATTGTCGATAATGCAAGGTACGAGCCCGGGCCGTTCCCGACGATAACGCCGATTGCGGTCAATCTCGACGGATTTATAACGGGCGCGGTTGATCTGTGGTGCGCCTATGCGGTGTATTTCATGCGGAGTACAGTAAGAGTCCGCTTAACTGTGTCCTGATTAACCCTTAGCTGGCACACTGGGGTCAAAAAGCCCCCAAGCTAAATCAACCGTAATTTATGACCCTTACGATTTGAAAAATGAATAAATATATTTTTTTCAACAGCCACTATCAGAAAAATCGCCAATTTGACCCTGCATGAACTTTGATTGTTCGCCATTTTGAATTGACCGCTGAGATTGGGTTGGAAAAATTCTCAAATATGCTTTGAACATTGTTCAATTAATTGCCATCAATGAAAAGTGCGAGTGAAATTATTTGTATGCATAGGAAAAATTCATGAAACAAAAAACTTTTGTGAAAAAAGTTTGCTTGCAAGAAAATGACGGAGCCAAAATGACCCTGTGTGCGTTGTAAGGGTTAGGACTGTTTTACTATTACGCCGAAGTATTTTAAGCAGTGCCGTCAGGTTAGGAAAGGGAAGAAATAAGATAATGTCGTGCAAAGCTGTTTCGTTTAGCGTTAGAAATTATTGGAACGTATCACCCGCGTTAAGCGGGGTTTTACTGTACTACATAGTAGCACGCGTCGCGCGCAACAGTCTTTGAATCAGTAAGTTAAATTATCGTCCGGGCCAGAACTCAGCTTCTCATTCCCACGGAAAATTCTAATCGACAAGAAGATCGAAAAATATCGACGAGATTTTTTTTCGACCAATTATCGACAATCAAACAGATTTGTGCGAATTATCGACAAAAATGATATCAGCTCCCGCAAAATTGTGAAAATAATGAAAATAGATTATTCAAATTGATGGAAAAATATAATTTTTTATAACAAAGATTATCCTACAATTTTTTACGATATTTTTTTCGCAATATAAAAAAAATTGAAAATAGGATGATTTTTCTGCTAATCGATTTTTGTTATCCGACTCAATTGTTAATTCAATCAATGACGGCGTGTGCAGAATATTGTCTCGTTCGTTTTAATTCGTGCTATAGGGCAATCAATGGATTTTCGAAGAAAAAAAGTTCGGAACAAGCGTCTGAATCATCGCAAACTAAATACCTACTCCATGCTAGATTCGATAAGACGCAGCATCAGAGTCCCGCCGTCTGGAATTTCGCGAAAGAGTGCTACCTAGCCTCGGTTGTTGTACGTTTCAAGCCGACCCGGGTCTTCCTTTCTCCTTATGGACCGTACAGTCAATGCAGCCACACGAAAGCGCACGTACTACACATATCGCACACTTCTCGACTCTTCACGTGCCAACACCGGCAATTAATCTAATAACGCACGACGAACCACTCGGTGTTCGGGCTAGGATTGACACAGAAGTAATTTTCTGAACTTTCTCATTTCCAAGCGGGGAGCTCGGAGATGAAAAAAAATTAAAAAAAACAATTCAAGAATAAGACGATTGAAGTATTTTCCTTCAACAGTGAAATGCCAGGAATAATATTCTGTCCATATTTGTCGTTCAATGCAAGATAATAAATGAATAACGAGAACGTTATCGCAAGAGGAGATCATGTCGTTGATGAAAACGATGTGCTTCAACGACGGACTATTTCTCCCCCTTTCTCGTCCACTAGGGAGCTATGGCATACCCCAGCACAATTTCGAAAGTGATTTTCTCGCAAAATTTTCCTCATGAAAATTATTTTTTCTTCTTTCGATTTTATACAGTCGAGAAAGCTCGAAGTGGAGGAGACGACAAATTTGACGCTATCTTTTTTTTATCGTCCTTCCGAAGCTGAAAAAATGCTGTTCAACCTTTCTTTAACAGTCAGCAAGTTGAATAGCGAAGATCCAAATGAATTTGACAAAATTTTCTCGAAATCATAGAAAATTTCGACATGAAAAGCTCAGATGAGTATTTTTGACAGGAGATTCAACTTGTAAATCCTCAAAAAAAAAATAATAATTGAGAACAAATCACCTTTAAAAGAAAAAAAATCGTTGAAATCATAAAAAAATCCCCGTCAATAAATCAATGACCCGAAATTCCGTCGGTTTCCGGAATCGCTCTTATAAATATTCGAAAAATCATGCAATATCGACTTTGCCGCGAAATCTCACTCGGTAATAAAATAGCCCTTCGCGTTCGACCCAGCTTGTGTTTGCAATAAATTGCAAAATAACCGATTGTCAACTCGCGCGAATAATGACAAGTCAATTTAGCGACTCACCTAGCATCTTGCTGAGATCGGCATTGTGAAGATCGGGATTCTCGTCGGCCAATTTCTTTCGCTCGACCTTTGCCCACACCATGAATGCGTTCATCGGTCTGCGTATCCGTTGCTCTTTGAGACTGCGCTGGGCCGAACTGCCAGGATGACACATCTTTCCTCCCGCGGAAATCGACGATAATCCCTGCTGATAGTCGAGCGGCGGGGCCGAGGCCAACCAAGACATGTCCTCCAGTCGTTGCTGGACCGGACCGCTCAGCATTCCCGGTATCTGAACGATTTCAAACATTTCGCTAGTCTCGCGGAGTTTTTGTTTCA
>CAXAQZ010000102.1:0-2500 GCA_963971145.1 Sussaba pulchella
TGATGATGATGATGATGATGATGATGATGATGATGATGATGATGATGATGATGATGATGATGATGATGATGATGATGATGATGATGATGATGATGATGATGATGATGATGATGATGATGATGATGATGATGATGATGATGATGATGATGATGATGATGATGATGATGATGATGATGATGATGATGATGATGATGATGATGATGATGATGATGATGATGATGATGATGATGATGATGATGATGATGATGATGATGATGATGATGATGATGATGATGATGATGATGATGATGATGATGATGATGATGATGATGATGATGATGATGATGATGATGATGATGATGATGATGATGATGATGATGATGATGATGATGATGATGATGATGATGATGATGATGATGATGATGATGATGATGATGATGATGATGATGATGATGATGATGATGATGATGATGATGATGATGATGATGATGATGATGATGATGATGATGATGATGATGATGATGATGATGATGATGATGATGATGATGATGATGATGATGATGATGATGATGATGATGATGATGATGATGATGATGATGATGATGATGATGATGATGATGATGATGATGATGATGATGATGATGATGATGATGATGATGATGATGATGATGATGATGATGATGATGATGATGATGATGATGATGATGATGATGATGATGATGATGATGATGATGATGATGATGATGATGATGATGATGATGATGATGATGATGATGATGATGATGATGATGATGATGATGATGATGATGATGATGATGATGATGATGATGATGATGATGATGATGATGATGATGATGATGATGATGATGATGATGATGATGATGATGATGATGATGATGATGATGATGATGATGATGATGATGATGATGATGATGATGATGATGATGATGATGATGATGATGATGATGATGATGATGATGATGATGATGATGATGATGATGATGATGATGATGATGATGATGATGATGATGATGATGATGATGATGATGATGATGATGATGATGATGATGATGATGATGATGATGATGATGATGATGATGATGATGATGATGATGATGATGATGATGATGATGATGATGATGATGATGATGATGATGATGATGATGATGATGATGATGATGATGATGATGATGATGATGATGATGATGATGATGATGATGATGATGATGATGATGATGATGATGATGATGATGATGATGATGATGATGATGATGATGATGATGATGATGATGATGATGATGATGATGATGATGATGATGATGATGATGATGATGATGATGATGATGATGATGATGATGATGATGATGATGATGATGATGATGATGATGATGATGATGATGATGATGATGATGATGATGATGATGATGATGATGATGATGATGATGATGATGATGATGATGATGATGATGATGATGATGATGATGATGATGATGATGATGATGATGATGATGATGATGATGATGATGATGATGATGATGATGATGATGATGATGATGATGATGATGATGATGATGATGATGATGATGATGATGATGATGATGATGATGATGATGATGATGATGATGATGATGATGATGATGATGATGATGATGATGATGATGATGATGATGATGATGATGATGATGATGATGATGATGATGATGATGATGATGATGATGATGATGATGATGATGATGATGATGATGATGATGATGATGATGATGATGATGATGATGATGATGATGATGATGATGATGATGATGATGATGATGATGATGATGATGATGATGATGATGATGATGATGATGATGATGATGATGATGATGATGATGATGATGATGATGATGATGATGATGATGATGATGATGATGATGATGATGATGATGATGATGATGATGATGATGATGATGATGATGATGATGATGATGATGATGATGATGATGATGATGATGATGATGATGATGATGATGATGATGATGATGATGATGATGATGATGATGATGATGATGATGATGATGATGATGATGATGATGATGATGATGATGATGATGATGATGATGATGATGATGATGATGATGATGATGATGATGATGATGATGATGATGATGATGATGATGATGATGATGATGATGATGATGATGATGATGATGATGATGATGATGATGATGATGATGATGATGATGATGATGATGATGATGATGATGATGATGATGATGATGATGATGATGATGATGATGATGATGATGATGATGATGATGATGATGATGATGATGATGATGATGATGATGATGATGATGATGATGATGATGATGATGATGATGATGATGATGATGATGATGATGATGATGATGATGATGATGATGATGATGATGATGATGATGATGATGATGATGATGATGATGATGATGATGATGATGATGATGATGATGATGATGATGATGATGATGATGATGATGATGATGATGATGATGATGATGATGAT
>CAXAQZ010000102.1:7500-20613 GCA_963971145.1 Sussaba pulchella
GTCTCAGCGAACAAATCATAATAGACTCCATCGTATTAAACAGATATTCGAATATTTGGTGAAGCATATTGATGATGTTCGAATGTAATTTTAATAATATCGGATGCGTTATAAGTGTTGGGCTCCGAGGGGGATCGCAGTGTCGTGCATTGAAGTTCAATTATTCACAGCGAACTAGTGTGGTATTATTGACATTGGATGATATCCAGTTAGACAGATTGGATATGATTGAATGACATCCCGCTTTTTATATTCATTCTTGTTCGGCTATCATATACGTGACATGATCCCTCTCGTTGATCTTAGAGGACCCGTGGGTTCGCCCGATTCTTAAAATGAAACCGAAATAATTATTTATCGTTATTATTAACATAGTAGAGTAAAAATCATTACAAATATTTAGATTAATATTATTAGCAAATATTAAAGAACAATACTCAGTTAAAACGTGGATAGGTGACGATGATAAATTTCTCATATGGTGTTATAAGATACTGTTCATGACAATCTGTTATTCAAACGTTTTTTCTTTCTTTGTTTATCAAAAGCATTGACGAATGTATCGAGATTTATTTGTTAGTCTATCTTATGGTAAAGTATATGTCGCGACTTATGAGATGAACTGTTATTTCTCAAATTAAGATATCGCATTATGATGATCATAATCTTTTATGTTAAAATGTGACGAGCTACGGCCTGGTTTATTCATACCCAAGAGGCGTATTAACGACATTATTATTCTCTATATGTTTTTTTTAGAATTTACCAAAAATCTCGTTGTTCATTGGTAAATAAACGAAGAATATGTTTATTCAATTTATTGAAATATGAAGGATCGTGACCATTTATTCAACCAATATTTCCTCGAAGGCCTCACTAGAATTGATCAATCTAACCAAATAAAATTGAATTAATGATTTGAAATACAAAAAATTATTACAAATGGCGCCCAACGTGGGGCACGAGGTTTGAGGGTTGGATGTATGGTTCGAATATTGCGTTATCTATGAACTAAAATTATATTTAAATCGTCGATAAGAGTCACTTGCACGTTTCGGCATAAAAAATATCAACTTAAGATATAAATTGATTCTCAAATATATGTAGAGTGGAATATTTGAGACTGATGCCGTTAAAGCATTCTCCGATAAAGACTCGGTCACAGTCAGACTCGAGGGAGGCAATCGCGCTTAATCCC
Source organism: Sussaba pulchella (assembly GCA_963971145.1). Taxonomy (NCBI): domain Eukaryota; kingdom Metazoa; phylum Arthropoda; class Insecta; order Hymenoptera; family Ichneumonidae; genus Sussaba; species Sussaba pulchella. The sequence continues at coordinate 8,699 of CAXAQZ010000102.1, forward strand.
GCGATCAATAAGAAGGGTGCGAAACCAAAATTAAAACAAACTGAGATTATATCATCGATAACCGATTTGACTTTCCCAACAGATATGGCGTGTCAAATGGAGGTTGAGGAACTGCGTAAAAAACTTAGTGATGATATGGATGCATTCGAACAGCAGCGCCGGGATCTCGAACGTTTGGCGACGGATATGCGCCAGGCAAGCGGACAGGCAGTGGTGGAGGAACTTCGAAAGATGCGAGAACAAATCATAGTGCAACGTGCCGAAATTGAGGAGTTGCGTTCGACCGCACGAATTCGAGAGGAACATCGGTCGGATATACAGCATAATGCTTCACCACCACTGCCCCCGCTGAGGGACGATGGTTTGGGTATGTTGGACGCTTTAGCTCATGGGATGCAAACATTAAAAATAGACATAAAAATTCCGAAATTCGACAATGACGTTAAATCTCACCCCAAAGAGTTCCTTGAGAAACTTGAACGATATTTCGTGGCTCGAAACATACAACCGGATACGGGGTTGAGGCTCGTGATAGAGAATGCGTTCGAGGGTAGGGCCAAAGTTTGGTTTAATGCCACCCGACGCCAATGGCAGCAATATAACGAATTCAAGGAGGCATTTCTGGTGGAATTTTTTTCGGTCCCGATCCGCGTAAGAATTAAAAGCCAATGGGCTTCGCGCCGATACGTAACGTCAATGGGTTCCTTACAAACATTTTATCTACAGCAAATAACGGAGTCAGAATATTTTGATCCTCCAATGGAGTCGTACGAGGTCAATTACGTGGTAGTGCAGCAACTACCGATTCGCGTTCGCGAATCGCTTGTTACCGTCGATTTCACGAAATCAAGTATAATATCTAATGCGTTAGCACAACTCGATATCACCTCAGACGAGCGAGAACGGTCTCGACCTCTAAACACAAATCAATCCCGGGGTTATAACGGCAACGGCCCAAATTATAACAATCACAACAATCAGAATAATCGTGATCAATACAATAGAGGAAATCAGAACTATCGTAACAATCCACCTCCGTCTAACCCTGCGAGGGCTATCCCTAATCGAAATCCAAATATATCTCAAATCAATTACAATTATTCAGAAGCAAATTCAATGGGTGGGGAATATTCGAATATGAGCGTCGCGAATAACCGAGTACCTGGTCAAATAAAACCTGACATTTCCCGACCACCGCCCCCTATGGGAAATAATTTGTCGAGTCAAAATAATTTAAACTAACTGTGAGTACGTTGGCTACGGGTCCGCCAGCGTACTCGCATCCATTTGATGCCTTCGAGGACCTGACCGAGGACGTGAAGATGGAGCCTGACAACTCTCGAGACGTCTGCCGTTTTCGAAAATGCCCTCGTGTTATCCTTCGTATTTTCGACGTTCCGGTGGCGGCTCTTATCGATTCCGGCAGTCAAGTGACTTGCATTTCGGAATCGTATTATTCATACGTTCGCACACATTTCACCCTGGTCGAATTACCAGTCTCCAATCTAATCATAACCACGGCAATCGGCCGCAAGCCAACAAAAATCCGTAAGCAAGTGATGCTTGAAATCAGTTGCGGAGAATGCGTCATCACGGCGACATTCCTCGTAGTTCCGTATTTAACGTCTAACGTCATCATCGGAAACAACTGGCTCCATAAATATCGCGCGATAATCGATTATGACCGGCTCGCGTTCATTGTTAAAGGATACCGTATCCCGGAAAAGTTTGTTTCATTTGGACAAGCATGTCCAGATGAGATTGTCCTCTCCTCTGAGAAAGACATTACCTATATTCAGGTACTATCGCATAGTCAAACAGATCATCGCCAAATGGCAATTCAAAGTACGATAACCACCCTCCCGTTACGCATGACGAACCTGCCAGCTAAAATAAAAGAAAACGCTGAATCAATCACACATTCGACCGATCCAATCGTTGTTCACATTGAACATGTTCCTTTGTCACCGAAAATGCCCATGAGTATCGAAGAAATTGATATTGTAGAACGTGATGACGATGAAGTCCACAAAGATCGAGCTTCTCGCCGATGGCCATCCGTGACGCAGTCGGATGGTAATGAATTAAAAACAATTCCCCTTATTCCACCTTCTCCGTTAGCTTCTAATGATGAAGAACATAATTTTTTCCAAGCAGTGCAGACACTCGTTGCATCCATGATTGAGTTATCCTCTACACAAAGGAGCGCCATGATGGCACTTTTGAATGACTTTGAAACATTATTCACCGCTAAGAACATCCCTGCGGGGACGTATCAGCATCAGATTCAACTTACCGATCCAAAAACGATCGTACGACGTTCGTATCCTATCCCACACGTTTTGCGCGAAGCTGTTAGTAGAGAGATAGATGCAATGTTACGCAATGGAATAATAGAACGGTCACATAGTCCATATTGCAATCCGCTAAGGATTGTAAAAAGAAAAGACGGCCGCTTGCGCATCTGTTTAGATGCGCGATTTCTCAACCAAATTATAGATTCCGATCAAGAATCACCCCCATTAATATGTGATTTAGTACAGAAATATCACGGGGTCAAATATCTTACCACTTCCGACCTCGCAAATGGCTATTGGCAGATAGCTCTCGCGCAAGAATCTCGTCCGTATACCGCTTTTTTACACGGATCGACCCTCTATCAATTCTGTCGGATACCTTTCGGCCTTAAGACCGCGGGTAGCGGGTTCATCCGGGCTATTAGTCATGTCTTTGATCGTTCCTTTGAAGAATTCCTAACAATATACATCGATGATTTGCTCGTCGCGTCAAATTCGTTCGAAACACACCTCTCGCATCTTCATCGCGTCTTCAGTCAATTGCAGAAAAACAACTTCACCTTACGGTTGGATAAGTCACACTTTTGTCGACAATCGGTTGCATTTTTGGGATACGAATTATCCACCGCGGGCCTACGACCGCTCCAGAGTAAGCTAGAGGTGATCGAAAACTTCGAGCGACCTAAATCCCAAAAACAACTTCAACAATTCCTTGGCGTCTGTAACTATTATCGCCAATTCAGTTTGAGACACGCACATTACGTAGACCCATTCCGGTCGTTGTTGAAGGGGAAAAGTGTCTGGGAATGGACACCGGCTCACGAAGAGGCTTTTATCGAACTTAAGCGTAATTTCACAAATTCCATCCGTTTAAATCATGTCGACCCAAATAGAAAATTCCAACTACAAACCGACGCTTCGGACAGGGGGATTAGTGGGATATTATTCCAAACAGACGATCAGGACCATAAAAATGTCATTACTCTCGTTAGTCGTGGCTTAAATCCGGCGGAGGTTCACTATTGTACCACCGAAAAAGAACTTTTAGCGATAATATATTCAGTTACGAAATGTCATACATATTTAATGGGAAGGCGATTCGAAATTATTACCGATCATAAAGGTCTTATTTTTTTGAATTCCACGGAATATCACACCGCCCGGCTTCGCCGTTGGTGTTTAGCACTCTCCAGATATACGTTTGATGTAACATACTGCTCAGGCAAAGACAACATTGTAGCCGATTTCTTTAGTCGTCATCCATCCGGACGATTCGAGGAAGATGAAACCCCTACCCTTACAATCTCAGCAATCTTAAAAACAATTCCAATTCATAACAAAAAATTGCTAGAACCGATTTTTCTTAAAAAACTAGTAATAAACGGACCAAGAATTCCCCAGGATCTATATGATGATCTTGTGACGATTAGAAATCATCAATCTCATGATCCCACCATCTCCGCCATCGTCAAACGTGTGCAAGACGGGAAATTAATAGAATTCTACAGCATTCACAATGATATTCTTTTCCGCTTTTATCCGAAGAACGAACGATGGTTATTAGTTATACCTTCTTCCTTAAGTCAGCGAATTGTGTCGTACTTCCATCAGAAACTGGGACATCCCGGGTCATCAAAAACGCTAGCTTACATAAGACATCATTTCTATTGGGACCATATGAACAAACAAATAAAGGAGTTTACTCTGGCGTGTGACATGTGTCAACGGGTTAAATCGGTCAACGGCCCGACACAAGGCGAATTTCAACGGGTTCGATCAGAGGAACCACGCGAGCTAATTACGGTAGACTTTTATGGACCACTCCCCAAATCAATTGGGGGTGTTCAGTATCTATTCGTCGTATTAGACGCGTTTACGAAGTACGTGAAATTGTACCCTATAAAGAAGGCTACAACACAAATAGTGTTGGAAAAATTGCTGGACCAATATATACCCGAACTTGGCAAACCTAAATCTATATTAGCCGATAATGGTACACAATTCACGTCCCCGAAGTGGAAGATGGCGTTAAAACAAAACGATATTCGTGCGCGATTCTGTAGTGTTCGTCATCCCCAAAGTAATCCTACGGAAAGGGTAATGCGGGAATTGGGGAGACTTTTTCGAACCCTATGCTCAGACACCCACTGTTCCTGGGCAAGATACGTGCCGCGAATCGAACTATTGCTGAATATAACAACGCACACAAGTACTGGTTTTACGCCCCATGAATTGCAATTCGGTAAACCACCAATCGATGAAATAGAGCAAATTATAACATTTCCAACTCAGAATAACACCACTTATGAACATAAAATCATCTTGGCTAACGAACGACTAAATAAAAGCTATGAGAGTAGATGTAAATCTCAGGGAAAGGTATCTACCACGATCATGAATGTCGGTGATTTAGTATTACTCCGGATTCCTTATCCCTCGAACGCATCTGACCGGGTCACTACCAAATTCTTTCACCTATATTATGGACCTTATCGTATTGCTAAGGTGTTTGGAAAAAATGCGTTTCAATTAGTGGATCGCATCGACCCTGATATTATCAAGGGCGTTTATAATCGTCAAAGTTTGCGACAATACCATGAGTCCGTCTGATATGCCTAAATCATGATTCCGTACAATGATTTTCAGCGTAGAGCCATCCCGGCGCTGATTGACTATTATTGTTGATTAATTACTTTCATTTGTGTGAACCACGGGAGATATGTCCCAAGGTACCCCCAAACGAAAGGGGGATGTTGTAGTAGTCGGGCGCTCGATGCGCCACTCAGTATACGTTGCCGATGGCCGTGGTCCATGCGCCGCTTGCGGTGATCGCCGCGTGGCGCTGCGGACGGCACGGAGGAGGGCACGAGTTTGCAATCTATGTCACCGAGCAGGGGTGCACCATGAAGAACGGGACAATTTTGGATACTTCATCACCAGCCACGAGGAGATCACCACGCGACGAAGTTTTGCTATTCAGAGATGATAGTCAAAGAAAATTCTAATCTTGTGGAAAAACCGTAATCTACGATATTGAGTCGAATCTCCTATTGATTATCATTATTTTTCGTATAATCAGGCATCGATACAAGATCACCGGATGTCGTAGAAAATCATTGAACTTTCGCATTCGATCATTCGAAGGATAATGGCGACGAGAGCACTGGATCGACAAATCCTTTGGGATATGTAAGATTATCTTACATCAAGAAATCGAAATCTTCATCGATGGACGAATAAAACACGACGTTAACGTCGATATCGTGAGAAGAGTCAGCATATGTATCAGGTATTCGGCCTCCGATGAACTGATCGGTGGTCGTTAAATCAATATTACTATATCGCTGTGCGTAATCCATCTGCATCTGAATAATCGATGCAATAAAAAAATATCGTATAATTCTTACGAATAAAGCATGAATATATTCTATTCAGCAAAGACATTATTTATTGACTTTTAAGTCATTATTAATGGATAATATCCATTAGCACATGGGCTTGACCATAACCTCTTACGGGGTATTCGTCTAGCGTGCCACATCATATTCTGCCATCGGAATCTCGTTGCATAAACTAATCGGTGCATTTTGTGAGTGTTTTTTCTATGCAAGTAAACATAAAAGAAAAATATAAAAGAGGAAAAACATTATTCTTCTTATGATTCGTGATTCGGTTTTCTCGTACAAAAAGAGAAACTCTGTGCGTGTGAAGAGCAAAGACGATCTCCCTTGGATATATCGCGTCACCGTAATTCAATTAAATAAATCAAATATGACACGTAAACTAATCGGTGAAGTTCGCGAACGGTTTGTTATTAATGAGAAAATAGAGTCTTCGATCGTCGGTTATATCGGACGATTATTGTGCGCGTGAACAATAAGTACTATCTCCTTCGGATAAGTCATATTATGAAATTGTGATCATTTTAAAAGACAAGGATCATAACATAATTTGGGTCACTCATAAATGTCCTGTACGCAAGAAAGAATATTTTGTAGATTTGTAAGACGGTCTCAGCGAACAAATCATAATAGACTCCATCGTATTAAACAGATATTCGAATATTTGGTGAAGCATATTGATGATGTTCGAATGTAATTTTAATAATATCGGATGCGTTATAAGTGTTGGGCTCCGAGGGGGATCGCAGTGTCGTGCATTGAAGTTCAATTATTCACAGCGAACTAGTGTGGTATTATTGACATTGGATGATATCCAGTTAGACAGATTGGATATGATTGAATGACATCCCGCTTTTTATATTCATTCTTGTTCGGCTATCATATACGTGACATGATCCCTCTCGTTGATCTTAGAGGACCCGTGGGTTCGCCCGATTCTTAAAATGAAACCGAAATAATTATTTATCGTTATTATTAACATAGTAGAGTAAAAATCATTACAAATATTTAGATTAATATTATTAGCAAATATTAAAGAACAATACTCAGTTAAAACGTGGATAGGTGACGATGATAAATTTCTCATATGGTGTTATAAGATACTGTTCATGACAATCTGTTATTCAAACGTTTTTTCTTTCTTTGTTTATCAAAAGCATTGACGAATGTATCGAGATTTATTTGTTAGTCTATCTTATGGTAAAGTATATGTCGCGACTTATGAGATGAACTGTTATTTCTCAAATTAAGATATCGCATTATGATGATCATAATCTTTTATGTTAAAATGTGACGAGCTACGGCCTGGTTTATTCATACCCAAGAGGCGTATTAACGACATTATTATTCTCTATATGTTTTTTTTAGAATTTACCAAAAATCTCGTTGTTCATTGGTAAATAAACGAAGAATATGTTTATTCAATTTATTGAAATATGAAGGATCGTGACCATTTATTCAACCAATATTTCCTCGAAGGCCTCACTAGAATTGATCAATCTAACCAAATAAAATTGAATTAATGATTTGAAATACAAAAAATTATTACATGATGATGATGATGATGATGATGATGATGATGATGATGATGATGATGATGATGATGATGATGATGATGATGGTGATGATGATGATGATGATGATGATGATGATGATGATGATGATGATGATGATGATGATGATGATGATGATGATGATGATGATGATGATGATGATGATGATGATGATGATGATGATGATGATGATGATGATGATGATGATGATGATGATGATGATGATGATGATGATGATGATGATGATGATGATGATGATGATGATGATGATGATGATGATGATGATGATGATGATGATGATGATGATGATGATGATGATGATGATGATGATGATGATGATGATGATGATGATGATGATGATGATGATGATGATGATGATGATGATGATGATGATGATGATGATGATGATGATGATGATGATGATGATGATGATGATGATGATGATGATGATGATGATGATGATGATGATGATGATGATGATGATGATGATGATGATGATGATGATGATGATGATGATGATGATGATGATGATGATGATGATGATGATGATGATGATGATGATGATGATGATGATGATGATGATGATGATGATGATGATGATGATGATGATGATGATGATGATGATGATGATGATGATGATGATGATGATGATGATGATGATGATGATGATGATGATGATGATGATGATGATGATGATGATGATGATGATGATGATGATGATGATGATGATGATGATGATGATGATGATGATGATGATGATGATGATGATGATGATGATGATGATGATGATGATGATGATGATGATGATGATGATGATGATGATGATGATGATGATGATGATGATGATGATGATGATGATGATGATGATGATGATGATGATGATGATGATGATGATGATGATGATGATGATGATGATGATGATGATGATGATGATGATGATGATGATGATGATGATGATGATGATGATGATGATGATGATGATGATGATGATGATGATGATGATGATGATGATGATGATGATGATGATGATGATGATGATGATGATGATGATGATGATGATGATGATGATGATGATGATGATGATGATGATGATGATGATGATGATGATGATGATGATGATGATGATGATGATGATGATGATGATGATGATGATGATGATGATGATGATGATGATGATGATGATGATGATGATGATGATGATGATGATGATGATGATGATGATGATGATGATGATGATGATGATGATGATGATGATGATGATGATGATGATGATGATGATGATGATGATGATGATGATGATGATGATGATGATGATGATGATGATGATGATGATGATGATGATGATGATGATGATGATGATGATGATGATGATGATGATGATGATGATGATGATGATGATGATGATGATGATGATGATGATGATGATGATGATGATGATGATGATGATGATGATGATGATGATGATGATGATGATGATGATGATGATGATGATGATGATGATGATGATGATGATGATGATGATGATGATGATGATGATGATGATGATGATGATGATGATGATGATGATGATGATGATGATGATGATGATGATGATGATGATGATGATGATGATGATGATGATGATGATGATGATGATGATGATGATGATGATGATGATGATGATGATGATGATGATGATGATGATGATGATGATGATGATGATGATGATGATGATGATGATGATGATGATGATGATGATGATGAGATGATGATGATGATGATGATGATGATGATGATGATGATGATGATGATGATGATGATGATGATGATGATGATGATGATGATGATGATGATGATGATGATGATGATGATGATGATGATGATGATGATGATGATGATGATGATGATGATGATGATGATGATGATGATGATGATGATGATGATGATGATGATGATGATGATGATGATGATGATGATGATGATGATGATGATGATGATGATGATGATGATGATGATGATGATGATGATGATGATGATGATGATGATGATGATGATGATGATGATGATGATGATGATGATGATGATGATGATGATGATGATGATGATGATGATGATGATGATGATGATGATGATGATGATGATGATGATGATGATGATGATGATGATGATGATGATGATGATGATGATGATGATGATGATGATGTGATGATGATGATGATGATGATGATGATGATGATGATGATGATGATGATGATGATGATGATGATGATGATGATGATGATGATGATGATGATGATGATGATGATGATGATGATGATGATGATGATGATGATGATGATGATGATGATGATGATGATGATGATGATGATGATGATGATGATGATGATGATGATGATGATGATGATGATGATGATGATGATGATGATGATGATGATGATGATGATGATGATGATGATGATGATGATGATGATGATGATGATGATGATGATGATGATGATGATGATGATGATGATGATGATGATGATGATGATGATGATGATGATGATGATGATGATGATGATGATGATGATGATGATGATGATGATGATGATGATGATGATGATGATGATGATGATGATGATGATGATGATGATGATGATGATGATGATGATGATGATGATGATGATGATGATGATGATGATGATGATGATGATGATGATGATGATGATGATGATGATGATGATGATGATGATGATGATGATGATGATGATGATGATGATGATGATGATGATGATGATGATGATGATGATGATGATGATGATGATGATGATGATGATGATGATGATGATGATGATGATGATGATGATGATGATGATGATGATGATGATGATGATGATGATGATGATGATGATGATGATGATGATGATGATGATGATGATGATGATGATGATGATGATGATGATGATGATGATGATGATGATGATGATGATGATGATGATGATGATGATGATGATGATGATGATGATGATGATGATGATGATGATGATGATGATGATGATGATGATGATGATGATGATGATGATGATGATGATGATGATGATGATGATGATGATGATGATGATGATGATGATGATGATGATGATGATGATGATGATGATGATGATGATGATGATGATGATGATGATGATGATGATGATGATGATGATGATGATGATGATGATGATGATGATGATGATGATGATGATGATGATGATGATGATGATGAGACGATGATGATGATGATGACGATGATGATGATGATGATGATGATGATGATGATGATGATGATGATGATGATGATGATGATGATGATGATGATGATGATATGATGATGATGATGATGATGATGATGATGATGATGATGATGATGATGATGATGATGATGATGATGATGATGATGATGATGATGATGATGATGATGATGATGATGATGATGATGATGATGATGATGATGATGATGATGATGATGATGATGATGATGATGATGATGATGATGATGATGATGATGATGATGATGATGATGATGATGATGATGATGATGATGATGATGATGATGATGATGATGATGATGATGATGATGATGATGATGATGATGATGATGATGATGATGATGATGATGATGATGATGATGATGATGATGATGATGATGATGATGATGATGATGATGATGATGATGATGATGATGATGATGATGATGATGATGATGATGATGATGATGATGATGATGATGATGATGATGATGATGATGATGATGATGATGATGATGATGATGATGATGATGATGATGATGATGATGATGATGATGATGATGATGATGATGATGATGATGATGATGATGATGATGATGATGATGATGATGATGATGATGATGATGATGATGATGATGATGATGATGATGATGATGATGATGATGATGATGATGATGATGATGATGATGATGATGATGATGATGATGATGATGATGATGATGATGATGATGATGATGATGATGATGATGATGATGATGATGATGATGATGATGATGATGATGATGATGATGATGATGATGATGATGATGATGATGATGATGATGATGATGATGATGATGATGATGATGATGATGATGATGATGATGATGATGATGATGATGATGATGATGATGATGATGATGATGATGATGATGATGATGATGATGATGATGATGATGATGATGATGATGATGATGATGATGATGATGATGATGATGATGATGATGATGATGATGATGATGATGATGATGATGATGATGATGATGATGATGATGATGATGATGATGATGATGATGATGATGATGATGATGATGATGATGATGATGATGATGATGATGATGATGATGATGATGATGATGATGATGATGATGATGATGATGATGATGATGATGATGATGATGATGATGATGATGATGATGATGATGATGATGATGATGATGATGATGATGATGATGATGATGATGATGATGATGATGATGATGATGATGATGATGATGATGATGATGATGATGATGATGATGATGATGATGATGATGATGATGATGATGATGATGATGATGATGATGATGATGATGATGATGATGATGATGATGATGATGATGATGATGATGATGATGATGATGATGATGATGATGATGATGATGATGATGATGATGATGA
>CAXAQZ010000103.1:0-15516 GCA_963971145.1 Sussaba pulchella
ATTACGTGTACCAGTCGTTCATTAAAATCTACAGTTAAATTGTTAGATGGCGAGAACGATAGACGCAGTGAGCGAGAGTTGCCACGCGAAATTTCATAAATAGATAAGCTTGGAACGAAGCGGACGTTGTCCAGATCCACGCGCACACTCTCTCACACACACGCACACACACACACGGACACATATCGGGGATAGTCGTCGTACCGAAGTGGTATGGTCGACGGTGTTCAAGACTCCCCGGAGACGATAATATTCAGAAACTAGACGGTCGACTCCGCTTCCGACCGATCCTCGAGAGCTTGTTTCCATCGCCGGGGCTGCGGTCCGACGTTACTACCCTCTCGAGCGGGAAAAGCGAGAGAACGAGCGAAGGAACGAACGAGCGCGGGAGAAGTTGAAGGTAGGGCGGTCGCGACTGTACCGGTGCTGGTCCGTAACGTTATCGCGTCTCCGGACTCGCCTAATTGCAGCGGGACCGTGAGCAATTCCAAGCGAGTGAAACGAATAGAAAAGAGAAAGAGAATACAAAAAAAATAACCACGGAGAAGAAGAAGAAAAAAAAAGTCACGCGAATTGTATTCGGAGAAGTAAGTTGGTGAGCAAATCTTTGCGTCGAGAAGGGATAGAGGGGAAGACGCCAAGTTAACTTCACAGAGAGGTGGATAGCGCGGTGGGTTAATCGTTATCCCGCTCACGAATATTTCACACCTCTCTCTACTTTCTTTTTGACCAAATTTTTAGTTCAACTTTAAATAGCGTTCTAGTCTAGGTCTCTTTCTCGTGCCTTCCAGCGCTTACCTACATTCGGAAGTGAAGAAATACCAGGAGGGTTTGAAGTGTGAATTGCATTTTCGTACGTAACACTTTCTTTCACTTTTAATGTTTTTTTTTGCCTTTTTTTCTTTTTGACCGAATTTAGAGTTCAAGTTTAAAAAGCGTTTCATCCAACCTTCTTTTGTAGTTTCGAACCCTTGGCTGCCTTTGAACGCACGGAGGCGGGACGACGATGCTGTACGACAAGGGTTTTGAATGAGAATTACGTTTTTTGTGGACTGCAACGAAATGGAGATATGTGTCGTAGCATTTTTGCGTTTAATTGAGATTTTTACGCGGGAATTCGCGTTGCGGATTCGAAATCATTTTTCATTCAATCCGGGTGTAATTTTGAGGGGCTTAGTAATTATCGTTTGGGTGATCATTTTTACCTAACAAATGAAATTGAAAAAAAAAAAAAAAAATGTTCTTCACCAAGCCACTAATTTCCGTTTTGAATTATGGAATTCGAGTTCATGATTTTTGCCCACTTTTCCATCACATTAAACATTTGTTGCATTAAAAATGTCGAAGACTCAATAATAAAAATATCAAGACCCAGTAAACAAAACTGTCCAATCAAATCCGCAGAGACTCATAATTCAATGGACGAAGTAAGTCTTGATCGATACCTCTATCAATAATACATCATAAAATAATGAACAAATTTTTCATCCACCTTCTCAATTTCAAACTAACCACACAAATCACCCGCAACTACTAATCTCGATTTCCCAAGTGACCGACAACTTCAAATGGCTAAGAACTTCACTATGAAATATCGCAAAAACTGATAATTAAAATTGTCAGTATCGCAAGCATCAACGTATTGATTCTCCATAAATTCATTGTGTTTCAATCTAAAGAAGTATGAAAAAATGTTTAAAATAAAAAATCGTAATCTCTTACGTTCCTCGCGGTAAATACGGAAAGTCTCTGGTCTTGTACAGCTCTGAGCTGTTGTCTATACATGTGACATACGCGTCTACGACGCCTCCTCCCACGCTGCCATTCTCCCGATGGATCGCACAGCGGGTCTGCGAGTCTCCTGTCGGATCTCGCGGTACCGGCGCCGAGTTTGCGCGATTCCTTCCCCGACCCCTCTTCTTCTCCAGCTTCGTACTCCGCGCGGAGAGAATGCTCCGGGGTCGCCCGAGCGAGGACCGTCAGGATCGCGAACAGTTTACCGGCATCAACCGGTGCACACGGTAGTTAAACCCGGAAATTCCCGGTAACACGGTGTTACCGCATAACCCAGTGTCACGTGTTCGCGAAACTTCGCCCGTTGTACAGTTTTAACAATCGCAAAAGCTTTCGGAAGCTGCGTACGAATAATTCGTAACAAATGTCTTCTACCGCTTCTGCTTCGTTCAATTTATATTTCTCCGGTTATTTCTCTTCACCTTCTCGTTCCACGCTACCAGCACATCTTAGCCACGTGAGTTTATTCAACGTACGTTCACTGATGGAAGAATCTTCGACGTTGATTTTTTTTTTTAAACTGTTTTCACGGATCTTGAGAAAAAGTTTGAACATTTTTTTAATTTTTTTTCGTTATAGGAATGAATTTTTGTCAGTCGCGACTTTGATGGAAATAATGATATCAATGATGATGAAAATTTAAGAGATCGGAATAATTTATTCGCGGCTGTTTTTGTAGAATCGTAGGGAGTGAATGATTTAATTTATTCGTTGTACGAGGTGCGGGGGGGATGGTTGCGGGGAGTAAATTTCACAATAGATGTTACGAGCGAAAGGGGATAAGGACGATCCGAACGAACTATGCTAGGAAACCAGCAAATAATCGAGAAAAAGAGAAAAATCATAATAAATAAGAATGAATAACGTAGGATGTAAAAACAAACATGACAGTTGTACGCCCCGCTTGATTCAATCACCGGACTCCGGAAAATCTGTGAAAATCCAGTGTTACGAAAAGTAAATTAATTGACCTCTAAAAATGAACGAACAAATCCATAGTCCCTCGGAGAAAAGAATTTAGCCCTCGGTAGAGAGGCCATCGGTTGCTTCCTTCACCGATCCTCGATATTATTTTTCATCGAAGCACGTCCCGAAAATAATCCTAATTATTTCTCGAAACGTTGAGTTTCATTGACAAAATTATTCACAGATGCAACCCAGTGCATCTACGTTGAACCGCGTCTGTGAAACGTGTGGTCGTGGCTTTGTAATATTCCACGAGGAGATGTGTGCGTGTGTCACAGCGGCTGTTTCCCACCAGTGTTCGTCCCACGTGTGAGGGTGTGAGTTCGCGAGTGTGTCAGCGTGTATGTGTGTGTGTGTGTGTGTGTGTGTGTATTTGCGTGTATGCAGTACCTGCGGTCACTGATTTATTCTCGTGACTTTGCACTAAGTTTTCGTCCTGCAAAAGAGAATTCCGCGTAGTCTGGCGTATAAAGCAAAAGTATATATACACATATATCTATATAAAGGTGGGGAGAGTAAAGGGTGGGGTGGGGGGGGGGCGAAGCGGTACATCTGCCGAAAGCCACTTTGACTCTCAAGTTCCTCGTGGCTTCCTCTCTTTCTTTTTTCCACGCCACGAAGGACTCGCGTCTCCCTCACGAGATAACTTTCGTGATCGTTGGAACAAACGGTTTCGCGGACAGACGGACACTTCGGTGCCGAGGGATAACCGTGGTTGCCATACCGGCAAACACAAGCCACGAGAGTCACTCGAACGTCAGTTCCACGTGACTTTGTCCGTCGTCTCTGTCACCCTTTTTCCGACCCTTCTGCATCTACTGCACGATGAAACGATTTTTTCGTTTTTTCTTCGTTCATTTTCTTCTTTCTTGTCAACAACTTTTTGGTTCAGCTTCTTCTTATAGTTCGCGCTGGTTGAGCTCGAGAATCAGAGATTGAACGAGAGGGATAGATTAGACGGAAGCACTCCTTCGTAGGCAATGGATGAGATTTTAACTTGCGCTATTAGCGTAATGCCGAGTTGCTGCCAGTTCGTACTCGTATATATATATATATATATGTGTATAAATATATGTGTACTATCGCAGTCTATATAAGTATAGTGGAACAAAGTTTGAAAGTTTCTTGTTCAATGCCATGCCGCGGGAAGCTGCTTTTCGCGGATTGCCGTTAGGAAGCTTCTGGCAGTGAATGAGGTTGCACGAGGGGTTCCCGAGCTTGTTCGAATCCAAAATTTATCAATCGTTGCTCTCGTCGCTTTGACTGCTGGGCTCATGGTCGTATTATCGCGGGTACATTGATTTTTTGTGGTTTGATGCGTTATCGACGTTTCGACGGTTTCAAACGCAGATTAAATCCGTCAAAATTGAGGATAAAAGCGGAATATTGATATTTTTTATCATTGTAAGGGTTGTGGATTCGATGGGAAACGAAGGCCGTGTTGATGATGGCAGAATAGGTTGTGTGAGACTTTAGAGAATGATCGGAAAAACATTGAACGATGTCAATAACCGATGAGACAAAACAATTATCCTGCAACGGTTGGTGAAGCGAGCAAAAATCATAATTAAAAAATCTCACATCGGTCCTGACACGTTTTTATCATTCGAAGAGGATGACAATTTCCGAAGTATTGAGTTAGAGCCATGGTCTGACTCATCAGCGACCATCCTATCAAATTTTCCCGTTATCATCGATACCGAATTGATTCAAAATCTTTAGATATCTTGTTGCAGTCATCACAGTACTGACATATCAAAAATAAAGCCACAAATCTGTGTCAGTAAATTTATCGATTACAAAACACGCAAGGAAAAAATTCTCTGTAACAGTAAAATTGATCGATCGTTTCCAGTGATATTTGAGTAAAACTGATCTCCCGTAACCTTCCATCATCCTAATGTTCTCGACCTCGCCACCGCCTTTCTCAATCACGATAATCCGTTCGATTACAAAACTATCAACAAAATTAGAATTCATCCGGTAAGTAAAAATAAACCAGGAGAGATTCGAGTGGAACATCATGTATTCGATTGCGAAGGCCTCGATTCATAATCGAGCGCAAACCCCGACGAGTGTTTGACCATTATCGGCGTGATTAAGTGTGAATCCTTCGGGCACTCGTGGCAGCTACGTAACATACGGAAAACCTCGGTTGTTCTTTTGCTCGATGTGGAACGTGGCGGACGTTCGAACCGCGACGACGCAGCACGTAAAGAGAACACGCCGGGCCGGGAATATACAACCGAACGTACGATTCGCAGTAGTATAGCTCAAGCTGCGGTGCGGCAACTTTTTATTGTCAAGCGGTTGTTGCGGCTCGCTGGTGCCGCCAACGGAGACGATGCCACCGCGATGGCATTACGTACGTTGCATAGGTTTCTTGGGCTTTGCCCGGGCATAGTTGTTCACGTGTATACGAACGAACTCCGCCATACTCACCAAGAGTGAACTAGGCTCGGAATTGATAACATAAATATTGCGGCGGACGGTCGCCGCAATTTATGGCCATTGTAATGACCCTTAATGTTCGCGAGTAGTTTGGCTACGAAGTAAGGTTTTCTCTCTTCAACCTCGAGCTTCATCGTTACTTGGTTAGCTCTCTTTGGCTCCGTCTACCGGCAACTACGCTCTTCAATTTCTTCCCGCGTCTTTTCTCGTAATTCCTCCGATCGTTTTGAATGTCTCGCTAATTTTTTTGTATATGAGCTTGTCCGTGTTCGTCTCCGACGGCCGGCATCGCGATTGGCGATTTTGTTTGACGATATGAATCGTATTCAAGTGCGGACGATGGACGTTCGCAACGGAATGTGTCGGTCGACGGGGGTTAAAAAGAAACGCAAATGAAATTTGTTTCGAGTCGTTAATTGTGGCAGTGTGATTATACTTTTTTCCGTTCCAGTGTGGCATATTAGAGTGCTTTTATAATGGTAACGAATTAATCGATTTTATTAATTAATATGCATTTTTTTAAGTCTTTGCTGCGATTTATTTTATCAAAATTAGTAACGATATATTTCTATCAGGCTCGTCCTTATATCGGCTTCGGATGAATTTTGGAAACTCCGCCCCCCGGATTGGCTCTGAATAAGGTTGAATAAAGTTCGGTTAATTGGCGGCCTTCAATCTTCAAAACTGGCCAACTCCAGAGGAGAGCGGGTTTTCCGTTTCATCAGTTTTTTTATTTTTATTTTTTCAAAATGTGTTTATTTCAGCGTCGTAAAATCTTTTTAGAAATACAAAATACTTTGAAAGAAGTTTGTGATATTGTATCAATGAGAAAAATATTCCGGTTCGATTTTTTAATTTATACAGATCATTTTATTTTTTGAATCTTTTGTATTGAATTTTTGTTCTTCAGTTAATTATAAGAAAACTTACGAAGATCCCAACTCGAATGGTTTAAAACTGTTGTGAAATTTTCTCAGCTTTCCGAGAATAGTGAAGAAAATTTTTTCAAAATGTAGGCACCGGCCGAAAAACAGCTTCTTAAGTCTCAAATTCAATTTTAATGGATTTTCAATGGTCAAAATGGAAAACTGATATTTTTTTTCGAGAACCTGCTACAATTTCACGTCATAAGTAGATCTTTGATATATTTTTTGACAGCGAAAACATGTGAAAAAAAAGAAAAGAAAAAAATGAACAATACCTTAAATGTTAGAATCAGTTTTGTAGCATGCACTTCAAGCTGCGTAAATATCATAAAGATCCGAAATATTAAAGCCCAAAATTGCCCTTATTTGATGAAACGGCTCATATATATTTATAACAGGTACCTATTTTTCCATTGACATAAGTACCACAAACGCGTTGCAAAATATTTTTTTTCTAGAATGATTTCAACACGCTGAATAATCATCTCTTCAAAAAATATAAAAAAATCGATGAAATGGGAAAACCAACGCTCCCTGGAGTTGGCCAATCTTGAAGATTGGAGACTGCCAATGTAGAGAACATTCATGTATATATCAGATATATATGGCTGCAGATCAGAGATATAGTTGGGGAAAAACTTTCCAACACGATCCAAGCAGATTATTCCACTGTTTTTTTTGGATTTTTCACGTCTTATTTTCGACGAATCGTCCGTTAAGATGAATTTCTCGTCAAGCTTGCGTGGGTATAAATCGTAGGAGGAACTGCGTGAATAATCGAGTAAACAGGAAGGACGAGTAGCGGACTGGAGTTGCTTATAGGGCGCTCTTCTACTCTATAATATATAGCTATGTATATGCTGTGAATACGAAGCTCGGAGTATCGGTCCGGCAGCTATCGTCGGATCCGAGTTTCTCTCGACCACTCAAATCCTCCTTCGTCGTTCTCGTCCTTGTCGCGGTCAGACGCGGTGAACCTGAGGAACCTTGCTCGGTTTTACCTCTCCCTCTCTCTCACTCTTTTTCTCTCTCTCCTCATCCTTATCCGCTCGCACGAGCACTGCATAAAATCCCAACGAGTGCTAAAGATATCCATTTAATCATATCAGCGAGGAAAGATGTAGTTCGTGACCCGACACATGGAACTACTTCACCATCTCCGTAAACATACGTTTTTTGACAACTCTGCAGACATAGGTTACCGACACTACGTTGCAATTTTATAATAAATCAGTTTGGAAATAAATAAATATATGATATATACATGGGCCAATCTGCCATTAATATTGCCACAATATTGAGACAAGTTGTATCAGATGGTCTGAATCTTTAAAAGAAAAATTGTGTCGTTCAAAAAACCTCATCAAATGAGGTAATGAGGTAAATCTATATTTTTTCAAATTTTTTCCTCTCGTCGTTTTTAAGTAAAGGTGACTCAAAATTTGCACATTTTAAAAAAACATCAACATTTCAAACCCTCATATATTTTTACTGGTTATAGATAAAAAAATGTTCAAAAAACGATTTTTCAGAGAAAATCATTATCTTTAAAAGCAAAAATACGTCAAAAATATTAAACTTTTTGAAAGTGACGAAAATCGCGTTTGAACATTCATAATCGATTTCTCGACTGTTGCCTCGCAGTTGTCGTCATCGAAACTATTTTTCCTGGAAAATTCAAAGTTTTTTATATGGAGAATAACATTTTTCCAGTTGGCGCGGTTATAAATGAAGCGGGCATAGAATTAAATTGAAAATAAAGTGCAGCAAAATGGATCAATTATTATTAAATTTCCCTTTGAATTGATTCATAAAAATGGAAAAATTCCAAGAAATACAACTAAGTCGTTGGAAGGGAAGGGGATCGAAATTCCGACCGATCAATGTAGGCATCGACAGCCCGAAATTCCAGAAATTCAATGCTCCGAATGTCACGGCTTCGACTCGCTATCGTCCCAAACGGCATTACATCGATATCGGTTAGGGCCCGTTCAGATTGGCGGAGGCGGAGCAGCTTACAATACAATATAGGATACAATAAGTAAATCATATATATTATCTCTATCACGTACAGTGCGGCTTAAAAACTGCTACGCATCTGCAAGTCTCAGTGGGTCCTTAATGTTTTACCGGATCGATTTTCCGACGGATCGAGATTCCGAAAACGTATGAATAGTTTGCGATGCACTTTTCAGAGGAGACGAAGGGTGAGGACACGGTGTATAACGGGTCCGATCTTATTCTCTCGCTTAATTAGCAATCTATGCCTCTCTCTTCGGGATCGGTTCATTTCGAGGTCATCTTTTTTCAGCATTACCTTCGAGAATTTTCACTTTTAAAACGAATCTCCAAAACTCCGTGGTCGAAAATGGAAATTTTTCTTTTAAACCAATCCCAAAATAGTCCTGCATAAACGCGTGTTTTTATCCGAAAATGGTAAATTCCGTTTTGCGTCTATAATGAAAAATGTGAACAGAGTCCTAACCGTTCACGTCATAGGTATATGCATCGGGTACAAATAAACCGATTTTTTATTTTAATGATCTCACAAACTAAGTAGTGGATCGAATTAAAAATTTAGAACTCGGTTCATGAATGTTCTGTCTGTACTATACCGAAATTTCAGGGGACTCGCAAGATTTTTAAAATACTCCAGAACGACTCCCATAATGAATTACAATTGTAGAAAAAGAAAAAACGAAAATTGACGATCTGCCGGTACCAGACTGACGTATACTGGAAGAAAGAGAGGGTAACCGGAAAAACAAAGAAAGTTGGGGCCGAAGGAGCCCGAACCTTGCTCCCCAAGTGAAAAAATTATACATAGTCTATACGTTAACTCTATATAGAATTGGGCATATATAATCTATACGTAAACTATATACAGCTTATATATAGGCTATATATCCCCAATTCCATCCATGGGTTATATATAGAATATACATAATGTTTGGATATATTATTATATCATATTAAAGAGAATTATATTATTATTATTTTTGGCATTATTATATTTATTTTTGGATTTTTTTTTTACCGGACATACATAGACTATACAGAAAGTATATATGCCTAATTCCATGTATAGTAAAAATATAGACTATACATAATTTTTTAACTTGGGTCGGCACGTAAACACGGCGCCCGGAAGGTGTAGTTGCAAGTGAAGGGGCTTGAATTCAAAGGCTACCACCCACTTACCAACTGTGTAAATCCGAGCACGCATCAAGCAGCTGTCCCGAACAATTTGTCTGAGAGTCAAGAGAGCCCTTTTCTCGCGGAACGTCACATATATATCGGTTAGATACTGGGTACCATTAAAGCCTCGAATGAAATGAAGCCAAGGAATATCTGATAAAATTGTTAAACAAAACTTTTTAATGTTCTCTAAACGACGATAACGTGTACGTAAACTCATACGGCACAATCGATTTTCTAGTTGCTGTCGCTGACTCCTGTTTCTCATCCAGAAGCAACTTTTGATTGGATCGAAAATATTTTATTTGCCTTTCAACCCAATACAACTTCACGCGCTACCAACGCTGGAACGATGAATCCAATATCACATTAACTTTTTCGCGATCGAATCGAATTTTGCGAAATTTTTTTTAATTTGACCCCATCGCGAAATACCGTCGACGATAAATGAAAATAATGCAAAGTGATTGCTTTTCAAATTATCTCGATGCAATGCGTCTAATAATTTCAAAAATATTCTAGTTATGATAAATAAATGTCATTTTGATTCGAATAAAAATAACTTTACGACGCTGATTTATTTGCTGAGAAATTCTGAGCACGAGTGAAGAAAATTCTCGTAATTTGTTCCGAATTTTTCGATAGCCATCCCTGCAGATGGTTTTGACGCGAATGTTACAGGCAAGCTCGTTCAGCTTGGCTCCACTGCTGGGTGGAAAAAAAAAGTAAGAAAAGATTCCAAACCTTCTGGGAGGGTATTGAATTACCTCTCGGTGGAAAAGTCCACTCAATAGTTTAACAGTACATTAGATTCTCGGAACTTCAGATACCGCGTGCTGCCGACCAATGACCCATTGCCGCAAGTTTTATATGACTTGCATCATTATACGAATACGGGAGACCGGGGTCAGAAGTCACAGGGGTAGGTTGTAACAGTGGATACGTCTGTCAAACAAAAAATAAAAAAGAAACGGTTCCAAGGCGATAATGAGCTTTAGACCTCTGCGCAACTCGCCTCTACGTCGGTCGCACCTACATTAGCAGCGTGTGCAATTTTTTTTTTATGTTGCGTTGAAAAAGCAGCGTCAGGGTGGATTTAGTACGTATTATTTTTTTGACTGCACTTAATATTTCACTTCTTTTTTTACCGAGCTTATTCGTGATCGTCATCTATCTGCAGATTATTCTTGCATCCATTTTGAAAAGTTTCAAGAAAACTTGCGAGAAAGATATACCATGTAGCTTATTTGTTCTAATGGAAAATCGGTGGACTTGTTTTGCCTCAAAATTGAATTTATTCGGTTAGGTTAACCTCGTTTATTTCTCCCCGTATGGGCTGACATTGCGTCATGTCCGTGTCTCAAAACGTCGCTTGTAATTCAAATTACAAGAATCTGACTTGACCCAATTTTTTGAAAAAATGGACGCATTCGATTTTACTTGCTTGCCCCAGATTTATTTCCTCCTTCGAGAATGCAGAACTCTAGAACAAGTTATTACTGTAGAAAGAACACTCTGAACTTTTATGAAGGTAATTTTGCTTTGCTGGTGGACGTCGCTTATTAATATTAATAATTTGATTTATAATTTAATTACGTTGATTTAATGCTCCGGTTAACAAATGTATCATAATTCATGAAAGTGTTCATTTTTTCCGCATATGACAGGATTTAATTTCAGAGAAATAATAATTATTGCCTTTCCGTTATCTTTGTAAACAAGTATAATTGGTTTAATGAACGAACATATTGTTCCGAACAGTAACATCATTTTCTTGACTGGATCATGAATTATAATAGATCTTTTTTTCCAGAAAACATTCATTATAAAAATAGTCGAACAGCCAATTGCCAATATTTGAGATTATAAAAATATTTGGCTAATCGTATATTTAAGATATTCAAGATTTTCCGAGAAATGTAACTCCTTGACCCCGGTCTCCCCTATAATTTATATTTATATTTTATAACGCCACAATCCTTGATTCGCATTTGAAAGTTCTTACTCCCGAAGCTTTGTAGTCAAATAAATTTGAGTTACAACGTAATTGGACGATTATTTCAACGTCCCTGAGATTTTCCAGTAAAGGGGCAGAGTGGAAACGTAGATGTATAGCGTGAGTGAAACTCTTGGCCGAGTTGTTGCCGATGCTTCTACCGTTCCCGTACCGTGAACGAAGAAAACTATCCGGCAGTTTTCGCTCGAGTGCGATTTACGCGGTGAAGAAAGTCTCGCAATATAGTGGAAAAAATACGTATTAAACGCTTCAGCGATTTTTAATTGTTAGCTTGTATTATTTTCTTCGGCTCCTCAAGCCCCCGGCTCTCATTATATCGTGAAATCTTTTTTTTTTTTTTGGTACGAGAAGCATATAATAATGGGCCGAGAAATGCAAAAATACGATGGGAACGTTTTAGAAGCGCTTGTAATGGATTTTTGGGTTTCATAAATGTCCAACGGTGTTCGGAGTTGTATTCAAGCAAACGATATTATTTGTTTCTTTTTATTCACTCTTCGACGATTTTTTACGATAAAAAATAGTCCTAGACTTGGGATCATGAATTATTTCATTCAGATAGATCAGTGGACTGAGAACAGCCATACATTTTTCATTCGATGTTTCATAGCAGCTATTGAAAAAAAAAAAAAAATTACATCGTATCATCCGCACTCTTCGTTACGAAAAGTTATCGGAATATCGATTACTCGTTGAGCCCCGTTGCTCGAATAAGGCTATCAATTGTACGGTAAAATATAATAATTCGTTCCATTGATATAACCGAGGCAACGGGAATGGTCGTGGAGTGATTTCAAATAGTTCGAATATCATTGTCCGCAGTGGCACACTACGCTACCATTATCGTGACGATATTCCGAGGGAAACGAAAAGTAATTCGGACCGGGTGACCGGAGCCGCACTATATTTTCGTCGGGGAGCAACCTACGGGGCTCTGCCAGATGTGGAACGTTATAACGGTCGGGCGAGAAACCAGCAGCGGTAGTGTTGTGTGTGAAGAGAGTAAAAATTGAAAATAATAATAACAATAATATTTGGTCATGAAACGTGAAACAGAGCGGCAACGTGGAAATTTCGTGTATACGTTCTACCTTTTCTTTTCTGTTTTTCCGTTTTTTTGTTTGTTTATTTTCTTGTTCGCTCCAAAGCTTACTTTTTTTTTTTTTTGTAAATTTCTTTTCTCCACGGTTCCCACGTGTATACGTCGCGGAGTCGGGTGGAGGCTGAAATTTACGGATGGGGAGAGAGAGCGAGTGAGAGGGAGAGAGCGAGGGAAAAAGGGAGAGAGAGAGAGAGAGGACGGGAAAGAGAGAAAACGTTCGCCGCAGCTGAGAGGATTTTCCACTGCCTCGAAGCCGTTCAATCCCTCCTCCCATCACGAACCGGCCGAAACCAACTTACCGTCGATCGCTTTGCGCCACGTTACAATCGATCATTCACGTGCGGTCGGACGTATTCTCATGCAAAACGATCTGGATCATTAGTTCGAATGTCAAGGCCAGGCAGTTCCAGGTAACCGGAAAACTGGCAAGAGTGACACATTTATAATTTTCTCAACGTTCAAATCGAGACAAATGATTATATTCCAGACGTTTCATTCATTACGACAGAAATATGTATTTATAACGAGTATCTCGCTATTCTGGCTCGTGACAGTTTGATAAAACAGAAAAAAAAAGAATGGAAAAAGCACAAACCAGCGTTCATTGTGAGACTTGTGATATTTTCTCGTTGCTGGGTAGAATTTTAACGAATCGATTTATTTATTGATCGTTGTATCGAATATAGTATATTGTAGACACTGCGAGCTCATTGAAATATCGGTAAAGGAATTATTTGAAAGGTTGTTATATCTGTGGTTCTGAGGCCAAATCGAATAACCATATTTTTTTGAAAATCAGATTGAATAATATTACGGGGATGCCGAAAATAGTTCATACAGGAATGAATAAACGAGATGAACCTAACCAAATAAATCTATTTAGAAAGCAACCGTGAATAATTTCTGCGTCGCTATTTTCATCCTAACCATATCTATAAGATAAAATGAGAATCTCTACAGAAACGTTCTCATTTTTATTTTAAGGCCAAAAATGGTGTCGGCATTAATGACTTTCAATTTGATCAGCAATATTCTATTATTATCTTATTAATTTGAAAATATGAATATATCACTACGGAGTCGTGTTTGGGATTCAATCGGACGATTGAATCACGCTGTTCGATGCCCGTATAGCCATTGCTAGCGTTAAAACAAAGCGACAGGGTCGTATTAAATAAGAGCAGTTTGTTGCGTCCAAGGACGTCAAGGAAATTCAATCGTTCTCTCGACGTTCATTCTCGAAATTTATAATTAATTTACAAGTGAATTACTGAGGGCAAAATAGGTATACGCGTTGGGCAATATAGCGAACCTGTGTGCAAAGACGCGACCCGACATGCTTCAGAGATATATCCAACGTAAGTTGCGTAATTGACTTGATTTCCAAGGAATGTATCAATTGATGCATCTGCAATGCGCTATATTACATATTGCGCAATAATCATCTACTATATATAGAATGATGACACAATATATGTTAAGCAACATTGAGAAATATATTATTATAATATGATATTATGCAAACATATATAATAATAAAATAATAAAATAAAAATAAAAATAATAATAATAATAATAATAATAATAATAATAATAATAATAATAATAATAATAATAATAATAATAATAATAATAATAATAATAATAATAATAATAATAATAATAATAATAATAATAATAATAATAATAATAATAATAATAATAATAATAATAATAATAATAATAATAATAATAATAATAATAATAATAATAATAATAATAATAATAATAATAATAATAATAATAATAATAATAATAATAATAATAATAATAATAATAATAATAATAATAATAATAATAATAATAATAATAATAATAATAATAATAATAATAATAATAATAATAATAATAATAATAATAATAATAATAATAATAATAATAATAATAATAATAATAATAATAATAATAATAATAATAATAATAATAATAATAATAATAATAATAATAATAATAATAATAATAATAATAATAATAATAATAATAATAATAATAAAATTTTATGGCATGTTAAAAATTGCCTTTCGCAATGGTAGGAAATGTAATAAAGACAAAAATTGATATTAATACAAGAGCTATATTTTCAACGACTTCTCTGTTAGAATAGAAATTGATTAAAAAAGACCTCGATAAGAATGTATTTTCGTAAATTATCATTCAGACGCTGAATATCCGGATAAATTTCAACTACGAAAAATTTCGAGCAAAAAAATTTATCTTAGTATTTTGGAGATCGAAAATAGCTAATACATTATTATACGCACTCGAACACTTTCGATAAGGTCCGTAAACTTTGACAAAAACAGGGAAATAAAATCAGAAGGGAACGGAAAGCGTGAATGCTCGAAATTACGTGAATACGCGTGGGCGAAAGGTGTGATGTAGCATTATGAAAATTGCGCAGCATAGGTTCTTAGATAGTATTCTGGGAAAATATTTAATAAACTGTTGGAAAAGTCCGTATAAAGTGAAATAGCGTACGGCGAGATGGAAGCATCGTATGAAAAGGTTTGGCATGCTGTGTCATACGGTATGCGACAACGTTAGGAAATGTAGTCACGGCAATTTATATCGTCACCGGGAATCTGTTGAACGTCAGGCATATCTGATTCACGTAGCTCTGGCTATTGTTTCGAGTAAAGAATGCGTATACGATATCGAACGAGTAAACATCAGGATTTCAGAATGATGTTGCAAAAAATAGCGAACGATGCTGATAAATATTTAATGGTCTTTAATGATAATTAATTTTTTATTCTACGATTGATTATATTTTTTGTTATTATTTTCAGCCGATCCGATGATTCCAACACAATGGTCGTTCGTGAAAAAGCGCTGCTTGCGATGCTGATCGTTCTGCTGACATATCCGAACGACAATTTCGGTAAGCACGTACAATATTGTGGTTATTATTCAGAATTGAACAAAACAAAAATGTACGGTTTTGTGTCCAGGCCAGAGGAGTGGAAATATTCGGTTAAAAAATTCGTACAAATAGTAGATAGATGTTATCAATTCTTATTTGT
>CAXAQZ010000104.1:0-78000 GCA_963971145.1 Sussaba pulchella
CTGCTGTGTACCCTCTTGCAGTAGTATTTCGAATGTTTCTTCTGAAATTTTTTAGATTTTGGTTTGTCCTCTTGTTTCTTTGTAGGAGATAGGTGAGAGTACTGTTTACAATGGATAAATTTGTGAACTTTTTTTTCCTTTGACAAGCAGCCTCTGGGGCGAGCTGACGCCTCAGACTCGGATATGGGGCACTCGGCTGCTGTGTACCATCTTGCAGTAGTATTTTGAATGTTTCTTTTAGAATTTTTTAGATTTTGGTTCGCCCATTTCTTTCTTTGTAGAAGATAGGTTAGAGAACTGTTTACATTAGATGAGTTTGTGAACTTTTTTTTTTCCTTTGACAAGCAGCCTCTGGGGCGAGCTGACGCCTCAGACTCGGATGTGGGGCCATCCGCTGCTGTGTACCCTCTTGCAGTACTATTTTGAATGTTTCTTCTGAAATTTTTCAGATTTTGGTTTGCCCGTTCGCTTCTTTGTAGGAAATAGGCTAGAAAACTGTTTACGTTAGGAAAATTTGTAAACTTTTTCCTTTCCTTTCACAAGCAGCCTCTGGGGCGAGCTGACGCCTCAGACTCGGATATGGGGCGCCCCGCTGCTGTGTACCCTCTTGCAGTAGTATTTTGAATGTTTCTTGTAGAATTTTTCAGATTTTGGTTGGCCCGTTGGTTTTCTTGTAGGGGATAGATAAGAGAACTGTTTACAACAGATAAATTTGTGAACTTTCTTTTTTCCTTTGACAAGCAGCCTCTGGGGCGAGCTGACGCCTCAGACTAGGATATGGGGCACTCCGCTGCTGTGTACCTTCTTGCAGTAGTATTTTGAATGTTTCTTCTGAAATTTTTTAGATTTTGGTTTGCCTTTTGTTTCTTTGTAGGAGATAGGTGAGAGAACTGTTTACAACAAATGAATTTGTGAACTTTTTTTTTCTTTTAACAAGCAGCCTCTGGGGCGAACTGACGCCTCAGACTCGGATATTGGGCCATCCGCAGCTGCGAACCCTTGCACCAGTGATTTCGATGTTTCTGCCAGACTTTTCTAGATTTTGGTTCGCCCTTCGATTTTTGTTGAGAAGATAGGTTAGAGAACTGTTTACAACAGATAAATTTGTGAACTTTTTCTTTTCTTTTGACAAGCATTCTCATGGGCGAGCTGACGCCTCAGACTCGGAAATGGGGCGCCCCGCTGCTGTGTACCCTCTTGCAGTAATATTTTGAATGTTTCTTGTAAAATCTTTTAGATTTTGGTTTGCCCTTTTGTTACTTTGTAGGAAATAGGTTAGGGAACTGTTTACGATAGAAAAATTTGTGAACTTTTTCTTTTCCTTTGACGAGCAGCCTCCGGGGCGAGCTGACGCCTCAGACTCAGAAGTGGGGCCATCCGCTGCTGGATACCCTATTGCAGTAGTATTTTGTATGTTTCTTCTGCACTTTTTTAGATTTTGGTTTGCCCTTTTGTTTCTTTGTAGGAGATAGGATCGAGAACTGTTCGAACAGATAAATCCGTGAACTTTTTTTCCTTCTTTGACAAGCAGCGTCTAGGGCGAGCTGACGCCTCAGACTCGGATATAGGGCCATCCGCTACTGTGTACCCTCTTGCAGTAGTATTTTAAATGTTTCTACTGAAATTTTTTAGATTTTGGTTGGTCCTTTTGTTTCTTTGTAGAAGATAGGTTAGAGAACTGTTTACAACAGATAAATATGTAAACTTTTTGTCTTCTTTTGACAAGCAGGCTCTGGGGCGAGCTGACACCTTAAACTCGAATATGGGGCCATTCGCAGCTGCGGACGCTTGCCGTAGTGATTTGGATGTTTCTTCCAGACATTTTTAGATTTTGGTTTGCCCTTTTGTTTCTTTGTAGGAGATAGGTGAGAAAACTGGTTGCGTTAGGAAAATTTGTGAACTTTTTCTTCTCCTTTGACAAGCAGCCTCTGGGGCGAGCTGACGCCACAGACTAGGATATGGGGCCATCCGCTGCTGTGTACCCTCTTGCAGTAGTATTTTGAATGTTTCTTCTAAAGTTTTTTAGATTTTGGTTTGCCCTCTTGTTTCTTTGTAAGAGATAGGTGAGAGAACTGTTTACAACGGATAAATTTGTCAACTTTTTTTTCCTTTGACAAGCAGCCTTTGGGGCGAGCTGACGCCTCAGACTCGGATATGGGGCCATCCGCTGCTGTGTTCCCTCTTGCAGTAGTATTTTGAATGTTTCCACTGGAGATTGTTAGATTTTGGTTCGCCCTTTTGTTTCTTCGTAGGAGATAGGTTACAGAACTGTTTACAACAGATAAATTTGTAAACTTTTTTTTTCCTTCGACAAGCAGCTTCTGGGGCAAGCTGACGCCTCAGACTAGGATATGGGGCACTCTGCTGCTGTGTACCCTCTTGCAGTAGTTTTTTGAATGTTTCTTTTGGAATTTTTTAGATTTTGGTTTGCCCATTTCTTTCTTTGTAGAAGATAGGTTAGAGAACTGTTTACAACAGATAAATTTGTGAACTTTTTCTTTTCTTTTGACAAGCATTTTCATGGGCGAGCTGACGCCTCAGACTCGGATATTGGGCCATCCGACGCTGTGTACCCTCTTGCAGTAGTAATTTGAATGTTTCTTCTGGAATTTTTCAGATTTTGGTTTGCTCGTTCGCTTCTCTGTAGGAAATAGGCTAGAGAACTGTTTACGTTAGGAAAATTTGTAAACTTTTTTTTTCCCTTTGACAAGCAGCCTCTGGGGCGAGCTGACGCCACAGACTAGGATATGGGGCCATCCGCTGCTGTGTACCCTCTTGCAGTAGTATTTTGAATGTTTCTTCTAAAATTTTTTAGATTTTGGTTTGCCCTCTTGTTTCTTTGTAAGAGATAGGTGAGAGAACTGTTTACAACGGATAAATTTGTCAACTTTTTTTTCCTTTGACAAGCAGCCTTTGGGGCGAGCTGACGCCTCAGACTCGGATATGGGGCCATCCGCTGCTGTGTTCCCTCTTGCAGTAGTATTTTGAATGTTTCCACTGGAGATTGTTAGATTTTGGTTCGCCCTTTTGTTTCTTCGTAGGAGATAAGTGAAAGAACTGATTACAACAAATAAATTTGTGAACTTTTTTTTTCCTTTGACAAGCAGCCTCTGGGGCGAGCTGACGCCTTAGACTCGGATATGGGGCCATCCGCTGCTTCGTACCCTCTTGCAGTAGTATTCTGAATGTTTCTTCTAAAATTCTTTAGATTTTGGTTTACCCTCTTGTTTCTTTGTAGGGGATAGATTAGAGAACTGTTGACAACAGATAAATTTGTGAACTTTTTCTTTTCTTTTGACAAGCAGTCTCTGGGACGAGCTGACGCCTCAGACTCGGATATTGGGCC
Organism: Sussaba pulchella; assembly: GCA_963971145.1. Classification (NCBI taxonomy): domain Eukaryota; kingdom Metazoa; phylum Arthropoda; class Insecta; order Hymenoptera; family Ichneumonidae; genus Sussaba; species Sussaba pulchella. The sequence goes on from CAXAQZ010000104.1 coordinate 3,347, forward strand.
ATCCGACGCTGTGTACCCTCTTGCAGTAGTATTTTGAATGTTTCTTCTGAAATTTTTCAGATTTTGGTTTGCCCGTTCGCTTCTTTGTAGGAAATAGGCTAGAAAACTGTTTACGTTAGGAAAATTTGTAAACTTTTTCCTTTCCTTTGACAAGCAGCCTCTAGGGCGAGCTGACGCCTCAGACTCGGATATGGGGCGCCCCGCTGCTGTGTACCCTCTCGCAGTAGTATTTTGAATGTTTCTTGTAGAATTTTTCAGATTTTGGTTTGCCCGTTCGCTTCTTTGTAGGAAATAGGCTAGAAAACTGTTTACGTTAGGAAAATTTGTAAACTTTTTCCTTTCCTTTCACAAGCAGCCTCTGGGGCGAGCTGACGCCTCAGACTCGGATATGGGGCGCCCCGCTGCTGTGTACCCTCTTGCAGTAGTATTTTGAATGTTTCTTGTAGAATTTTTCAGATTTTGGTTTGCCCGTTGGTTTTCTCGTAGGAAATTGGTTAGAGAACTGTTTACAACAGATAATTTTGTGAACTTTCTTTTTTCCTCTGACAAGCAGCCTCTGGGGCGAGCTGACGCCACAGACTAGGATATGGGGCCATCCGCTGCTGTGTACCCTCTTGCAGTAGTATTTTGAATGTTTCTTCTAAAACTTTTTAGATTTTGGTTTGCCCTCTTGTTTCTTTGTAAGAGATAGGTGAGAGAACTGTTTACAACGGATAAATTTGTCAACTTTTTTTTCCTTTGACAAGCAGCCTTTGGGGCGAGCTGACGCCTCAGATTCGGATATGGGGCCATCCGCTGCTGTGTTCCCTCTTGCAGTAGTATTTTGAATGTTTCCATTGGAGATTGTTAGATTTTGGTTCGCCCTTTTGTTTCTTCGTAGGAGATAAGTGAAAGAACTGTTTACAACAAATAAATTTGTGAACTTTTTTTTTCCTTTGACAAGCAGCCTCTGGGGCGAGCTGACGCCTTAGACTCGGATATGGGGCCATCCGCTGCTTCGTACCCTCTTGCAGTAGTATTCTGAATGTTTCTTCTAAAATTCTTTAGATTTTGGTTTACCCTCTTGTTTCTTTGTAGGGGATAGATTAGAGAACTGTTGACAACAGATAAATTTGTGAACTTTTTCTTTTCTTTTGACAAGCAGTCTCTGGGACGAGCTGACGCCTCAGACTCGGATATTGGGCCATCCGACGCTGTGTACCCTCTTGCAGTAGTATTTTGAATGTTTCTTCTGAAATTTTTCAGATTTTGGTTTGCCCGTTCGCTTCTTTGTAGGAAATAGGCTAGAAAACTGTTTACGTTAGGAAAATTTGTAAACTTTTTCCTTTCCTTTGACAAGCAGCCTCTAGGTCGAGCTGACGCCTCAGACTCGGATATGGGGCGCCCCGCTGCTGTGTACCCTCTTGCAGTAGTATTTTGAATGTTTCTTGTAGAATTTTTCAGATTTTGGTTTGCCCGTTAGTTTTCTTGTAGGAAATTGGTTAGAGAACTGTTTACAACAGATAATTTTGTGAACTTTCTTTTTTCCTTTGACAAGCAGCCTCTGGGGCGAGCTGACGCCTCAGACTCGGATGTGGGGCCATCCGCTGCTGTGTACCCTCTTGCAGTACTATTTTGAATGTTTCTTCTGAAACTTTGTAGATTTTGGTTTGCCCTTTTGTTTCTTTGTAGAAGATAGGTTAGAGAACTGTTTACAACAGATAAATTTGTGAACTTTTTCTTTTGTTTTGACAAGCAGCTTCTGGGGCAAGCTGACGCCTCAGACTAGGATATGGGGCACTCTGCTGCTGTGTACCCTCTTGCAGTAGTATTTTGAATGTTTCTTTTGGAATTTTTTAGATTTTGGTTTGCCCATTTGTTTCTTTGTAGAAGATAGGTTAGAGAACTGTTTACAATAGATGAATTTGTGAACTTTCTTTTTTCCTTTGACAAGCAGCCTCTGGGGCGAGCTGACGCCTTAGACTCGGATATAGGGTCATCCGTTGCTGTGTTCCCTCTTGCAGTAGTATTTTGAATGTTTCTTCTGAAATTTTGTAGATTTTGGTTTGCCTTTTGTTTCTTTGTAGGAGATAGGTTAGAGAACTGTTTACAACAAATAAATTTCTGAACTTTTTCTTTTGTTTTGACAAGCAGTCTCATGGGCGAGCTGACGCCTCAGACTCGGAAATGGGGCGCCCCGCTGCTGTGTACTTTATTGCAGTAATATTCTGAATGTTTCTTGTAAAATTTTTCAGATTTTGGTTTGCCCGTTGGTTTTCTTGTAGGAAATTGGTTAGAGAACTGTTTACAACAGATAATTTTGTGAACTTTCTTTTTTCCTCTGACAAGCAGCCTCTGGGGCGAGCTGACGCCACAGACTAGGATATGGGGCCATCCGCTGCTGTGTACCCTCTTGCAGTAGTATTTTGAATGTTTCTTCTGAAATTTTTTAGATTTTGGTTTACCCTCTTGTTTCTTTGTAGGGGATAGATTAGAGAACTGTTGACAACAGATAAATTTGTGAACTTTTTCTTTTCTTTTGACAAGCAGTCTCTGGGGCGAGCTGACGCCTCAGACTCGGATATTGGGCCATCCGCCGCTGTGTACCCTCTTGCAGTAGTATTTTGAATGTTTCTTTTGAAATTTTTCAGATTTTGGTTTGCCCGTTCGCTTCTTTGTAGGAAATAGGCTAGAAAACTGTTTACGTTAGGAAAATTTGTAAACTTTTTCCTTTCCTTTCACAAGCAGCCTCTGGGGCGAGCTGACGCCTCAGACTCGGATATGGGGCGCCCCGCTGCTGTGTACCCTCTTGCAGTAGTATTTTGAATGTTTCTTGTAGAATTTTTCAGATTTTGGTTGGCCCGTTGGTTTTCTTGTAGGGGATAGATAAGAGAACTGTTTACAACAGATAAATTTGTGAACTTTCTTTTTTCCTTTGACAAGCAGCCTCTGGGGCGAGCTGACGCCTCAGACTAGGATATGGGGCACTCCGCTGCTGTGTACCCTCTTGCAGTAGTATTTTGAATGTTTCTTCTGAAATTTTTTAGATTTTGGTTTGCCTTTTGTTTCTCTGTAGGAGATAGGTGAGAGAACTGTTTACAACAAATGAATTTGTGAACTTTTTTTTTCTTTTAACAAGCAGCCTCTGGGGCGAACTGACGCCTCAGACTCGGATATGGGGCCATCCGCAGCTGCGAACCCTTGCACCAGTGATTTCGATGTTTCTGCCAGACATTTTTAGATTTTGGTTTGCCCTTTTGTTTCTTTGTAGGAGATAGGATCGAGAACTGTTTGGAACAGATAATTTTGTGAACTTTCTTTTTTCCTCTGACAAGCAGCCTCTGGGGCGAGCTGACGCCACAGACTAGGATATGGGGCCATCCGCTGCTGTGTACCCTCTTGCAGTAGTATTTTGAATGTCTCTTCTGAATTTTTTAGATTTTGGTTGATCCTTTTGTTTCTTTGTAGGAGATAGGTTAGAGAACTGTTTACAACAGATAAATCTCTGAACTTTTTCTTTTCATTTGACAAGCAGCCTCTGGGGTGAGCTGACGCCTCAGACTAGGATATGGGGCACTCCGCTGCTGCGGACCCTTGCAGTAGTGATTTGGATGTTTCTTCCAGACATTTTTAGATTTTGGTTTGCCCTTTTGTTTCTTTGTAGGAGATAGGATCGAGAACTGTTTGGAACAGATAAATTCGTGAACTTTTTTTCCTCTTTTGACAAGCAGCCTCTGGGTCGAGCTGACGCCTCAGACTCGGAAATGGGGCGCCCTGCTGCTGTGTACCCTCTTGCAGTAATATTTTGAATGTTTCTTGTAAAAAGTTTTAGATTTTGGTTTGCTCTTTTGTTACTTTGTAGGAAATAGGTGAGGGAACTGTTTACGATAGAAAAATTTGTGAACTTTTTCTTTTCCTTTGACGAGCAGCCTCCGGGGCGAGCTGACGCCTCAGACTCAGAAATAGGGCCATCCGCTGCTGGGTACCCTATTGCAGTAGTATTTTGTACGTTTCTTCTGCACTTTTTTAGATTTTGGTTTGTCCTTTTGTTTCTTTGTAGGAGATAGGATCGAGAACTGTTCGAACAGATAAATCCGTGAACTTTTTTTCCTCCTTTGACAAGCAGGCTTTGGGGCAAGCTGACGCCTTAAACTCGAATATGGGGCCATCCGCAGCTGCGGACGCTTGCCGTAGTGATTTGGATGTTTCTTCCAGACATTTTTAGATTTTGGTTTGCCCTTTTGTTTCTTTGTAGGAGATAGGTGAGAAAACTGGTTGCGTTAGGAAAATTTGTGAACTTTTTCTTCTCCTTTGACAAGCAGCCTCTGGGGCAAGCTGACGTTTCAGACTCGGATATGAGGCCATTCGCTGCTGTGTACCCTCTTGCAGTAGTATTTTGAATGTCTCTTCTGAATTTTTTAGATTTTGGTTTGCCTTTTGTTTCTTTGTAGGAGAAAAGTGATAGAACTGTTTACAACAAATAAATTTGTGAACTTTTTTTTGCCTTTGACAAGCAGCCTCTGGGGCGAGCTGACGCCTCAGACTCGGATATGGGGGCATCCGCTGCTGTGTACCCTCTTGCAGTAGTATTTTAAATGTTTCTTCTAAAACTTTGTAGATTTTGGTTTGCCCTTTTGTTTTTTTGTAGAAGATAGGTTAGGAAACTGTTTACAACAGATAATTTTGTAAACTTTCTTTTTTCCTTCAACAAGCAGCCTCTGGGGCGAGCTGACGCCTCAGACTCGGATATGGGGCCAGCCGCTGCTGTGTTCCCTCTTGCAGTAGCATTTTGAATGTTTCTACTGAAATTTTTTAGATTTTGGTTGATCCTTTTGTTTCTTTGTAGGAGATAGGTTAGAGAACTGTTTACAACAGATAAATTTGTGAACTTTTTCTTTTCTTTTGACAAGCAGCCTCTGGGGCGAGCTGACGCCTCAGACTCGGATATGGGGGCATCCGCTGCTGTGTACCCTTTTGCAGTAGTGCTTTGAATGTTTCTACTGAAATTTTTTAGATTTTGGTTGATCCTTTTGTTTCTTTGTAGGAGATAGGTTAGAGAACTGTTTACAACAGATAAATTTGTGAACTTTTTCTTTTCTTTTGACAAGCAGCCTCTGGGGTGAGCTGACGCCTCAGACTCGGATATAGGGCCATCCGCTACTGTGTACCCTCTTGCAGTAGTATTTTGAATGTTTCTACTGAAATTTTTTAGATTTTGGTTGATCCTTTTGTTTCTTTGTAGGAGATAGGTTAGAGAACTGTTTACAACAGATAAATTTGTGAACTTTTTCTTTTCTTTTGACAAGCAGGCTCTGGGGCGAGCTGAAGCCTTAGACTTGAATATGGGGCCATCCGCAGCTGCGGACGCTTGCCGTAGTAATTTGGATGTTTCTTCCAGACATTTTGAGATTTTGGTTTGCCCTTTTGTTTCTTTGTAGGAGATAGGTGAGAAAACTGGTTGCGTTAGGAAAATTTGTGAACTTTTTCTTCTCCTTTGACGAGCAGCCTCTGGGGCGAGCTGACGCTTCAGACTCGGATATGAGGCCATTCGCTGCTGTGTACCCTCTTGCAGTAGTATTTTGGATGTCTCTTCTGAATTTTTTAGATTTTGGTTTGCCTTTTGTTTCTTTGTAGGAGAAAAGTGAGAGAACTGTTTACAACAAATAAATTTGTGAACTTTTTTTTTCCTTTGACAAGCAGCCTCTGGGGCGAGCTCGCGCCTCAGACTAGAATATGGGGCACTTCACTGCTGTGTACCCTCTTGCAGTAGTATTTTGAATGTTTCTTCTGAAATTTTTTAGATTTTCCTTTGCCCTTTTTTTTCTTTGTAGGAGATAGGTTAGAGAACTGTTTACAATAGATAAATTTGTAAACTCCTCTTTTTCCTTTGACAAGCAGCCTCTGAGGCGAGCTGACGCCTCAGACTCGGATATGGGGCCATTCGCTGCTGTGTTCCCTCTTGCAGTAGTGCTTTGAATGTTTCTACTGAAATTTTTTAGATTTTGGTTGATCCTTTTGTTTCTTTGTAGGAGATAGGTTAGAGAACTGTTTACAACAGATAAATTCGTGAACTTTTTTTGCTCCTTTGACAAGCAGCGTCTGGGGCAAGCTGACGCCTCAGACTCGGATATAGGGCCATCCGCTACTGTGTACCCTCTTGCAGTAGTATTTTGAATGTTTCTACTGAAATTTTTTAGATTTTGGTTGGTCCTTTTGTTTCTTTGTAGGAGATAGGTTAGAGAACTGTTTACAACAGATAAATATGTAAACTTTTTCTCTTCTTTTGACAAGCAGGCTCTGGGGCGAGCTGACGCCTTAGACTCGAATATGGGGCCATCCGCAGCTGCGGACGCTTGCCGTAGTAATTTGGATGTTTCTTCCAGACATTTTGAGATTTTGGTTTGCCCTTTCGTTTCTTTGTAGGAGATAGGTGAGAAAACTGGTTGCGTTAGGAAAATTTGTGAACTTTTTTTTCTCCTTTGACGAGCAGCCTCTTGGGCGAGCTGACGCTTCAGACTCGGATATGAGGCCATTCGCTGCTGTGTACCCTCTTGCAGTAGTATTTTGGATGTCTCTTCTGAATTTTTTAGATTTTGGTTGATCCTTTTGTTTCTTTGTAGGAGAAAAGTGAGAGAACTGTTTACAACAAATAAATTTGTGAACTTTTTTTTTCCTTTGACAAGCAGACTCTGGGGCAAGCTCGCGCCTCAGTCTAGAATATGGGGCACTTCACTGCTGTGTACCCTCTTGCAGTAGTATTTTGAATGTTTCTTCTGAAATTTTTTAGATTTTCCTTTGCCCTTTTTTTTCTTTGTAGGAGATAGGTTAGAGAACTGTTTACAATAGATGAATTTGTAAACTCCTCTTTTTCCTTTGACAAGCAGCCTCTGAGGCGAGCTGACGCCTCAGACTCGGATATGGGGCCATTCGCTGCTGTGTTCCCTCTTGCAGTAGTGCTTTGAATGTTTCTACTGGAGATTTTTAGATTTTGGTTCGCCCTTTTGTTTCTTCGTAGGAGATAGGTTACAGAACTGTTTACAACAGATGAATTTGTAAACTCTTTATTTTCCTTCGACAAGCAGCCTCTTGGGCGAGCTGACGCCTCAGACTCGGATATAGGGCCATCCGCTACTGTGTACCCTCTTGCAGTAGTATTTTGAATGTTTCTACTGAAATTTTTTAGATTTTGGTTGGTCCTTTTGTTTCTTTGTAGGAGATAGGTTAGAGAACTGTTTACAACAGATAAATATGTAAACTTTTTCTCTTCTTTTGACAAGCAGGCTCTGGGGCGAGCTGACGCCTTAGACTCGAATATGGGGCCATCCGCAGCTGCGGACGCTTGCCGTAGTAATTTGGATGTTTCTTCCAGACATTTTGAGATTTTGGTTTGCCCTTTTGTTTCTTTGTAGGAGATAGGTGAGAAAACTGTTTACAACAGATAATTTTGTAAACTTTCTTTTTTTCTTTGACAAGCAGCCTCTGGGGCGAGCTGACGCCTCAGACTCGGATATGGGGCCAGCCGCTGCTGTGTTCCCTCTTGCAGTAGCATTTTGAATGTTTCTACTGGAGATTCTTAGATTTTGGTTTGCCCTTTTGTTTCTTTGTAGGAGATAGGTTAGAGAACTGTTTACATTAGATGAATTTGTGAACTTTTTTTTTTCCTTTGACAAGCAGCCTCTGGGGCGAGCTGACGCCTCAGACTCGGATATGGGGCGCCCCGCTGCTGTGTACCCTCTTGCAGTAGTATTTTGAATGTTTCTTCTCAAATTTTTCAGATTTTGGTTTGCCCGTTCATTTTTTTGTAGGAAATAGGCTAGAGAACTGTTTACGTTAGGAAAATTTGTAAACTTTTTCTTTTCCTTTGACAAGCAGCCTCTGGGGCGAGCTGACACCTCAGACTCGGATATGGGCGCCCCGCTGCTGTGTACCCTCTTGCAGTAGTATTTTGAATGTTTCTTGTAAAATTTTTCAGATTTTGGTTTGCCCGTTGGGTTTCTTGTAGGAAATTGGTTAGAGAACTGTTTACAACAGATAATTTTGTGAACTTTCTTTTTTCCTTTGACAAGCAGCCTCTGGGGCGAGCTGACGTCTCAGACTCGGATATTGGGCCATCCGACGCTGTGTACCCTCTTGCAGTAGTATTTTAAATTTTTCTTCTGTAATTTTTCAGATTTTGGTTTGCCCGTTCGCTTCTTTGTAGGAAATAAGCTAGAGAACTGTTTACGTTAGGAAAATTTTCAAACTTTTTCTTTTCCTTTGACAAGCAGCCTCTGGGGCGAGCTGACGCCTCAGACTCGGATATGGGGCGCCCCGCTGCTGTGTACCCTTTTGCAGTAGTATTTTGAATGTTTTTTGTAAAATTTTCCAGATTTTGGTTTGCCCGTTGGGTTTCTTGTAGGAAATTGGTTAGAGAACTGTTTACAACAGATAATTTTGTAAACTTTTTTTTTCCGTTGACAAGCAGCCTCTGGGGCAAGCTGACGCCTCAGACTAGGATATGGGGCACTCGGCTGCTGTGTACCCTCTTGCAGTAGTATTTTGAATGTTTCTTTTAGAATTTTTTAGATTTTGGTTTGCCCATTTCTTTCTTTGTAGAAGATAGGTTAGAGAACTGTTTACATTAGATGAATTTATGAACTTTTTTTTTTCCTTTGACAAGCAGCCTCTAGGGCGAGCTGACGCCTCAGACTCGGATATGGGGCGCCCCGCTGCTGTGTACCCTCTTGCAGTAGTATTTTGAATGTTTCTTCTCAAATTTTTCAGATTTTGGTTTGCCCGTTCGCTTCTTTGTAGGAAATAGGCTAGAGAACTGTTTACGTTAGGAAAATTTGTCAACTTTTTCTTTTCCTTTGACAAGCAGCCTCTGGGGCGAGCTGACGCCTCAGACTCGGATATGGGGCGCCCCGCTGCTGTGCACCCTCTTGCAGTAGTATTTTGAATGTTTCTTGTAAAATTTTTCAGATTTTGGTTTGCCCGTTGGGTTTCTTGTAGGAAATTGGTTAGAGAACTGTTTACAACAGATAATTTCGTGAACTTTCTTTTTTCCTTTGACAAGCAGCCTCTGGGGCGAGCTGACGTCTCAGACTCGGATATTGGGCCATCCGACGCTGTGTACCCTCTTGCAGTAGTATTTTAAATGTTTCTTCTGGAATTTTTCAGATTTTGGTTTGCCCGTTCGCGTTTTTGTAGAAAATAGGCTAGGAAACTGTTTACGTTACGAAAATTTGCAAGCTTTTTCTTTTCCTTTGACAAGCAGCCTCTGGGGCGAGCTGACGCCTCAGACTCGGATATGGGGCGCCCCGCTGCTGTGTACCCTCTTGCGGTAGTATTTTGAATTTTTCTTGTAAAATTTTTCAGATTTTGGTTTGCCCGTTGGGTTTCTTGGAGGAAATTGGTTAGAGAACTGTTTACAACAGATAATTTTGTGAACTTTCTTTTTTCCTTTGACAAGCAGCCTCTGGGGCGAGCTGACGTCTCAGACCAGGATATGGGGCACTCTGCTGCTGTGTACCTTCTTGCAGTAGTATTTTGAATCTTTCTTTCAGAATTTTTTAGATTTTGGTTTGCCCGTTTCTTTCTTCGTAGAAGATAGGTTAGAGAACTGTTCACATTAGATGAATTTGTGAACTTTTTTTTTTCTTTTGACAAGCAGCCTCTGGGGCGAGCTGACGCCTCAGACTCGGATATGGGCCCATCCGCTGCTGTGTACCCTCTTGCAGTACTATTTTGAATGTTTCTCCTGAAACTTTGTAGATTTTGGTTTGCCCTTTTCTTTCTTTGTAGGAAATAGGTTAGAGAACTGTTTACAACAGATAAATTTGTGAAGTTTTTCTTTTCTTTTGACAAGCAGTCTCATGGGCGAGCTGACGCCTCAGACTCGGATATTGGGCCATCCGACGCTGTGTACGCTCTTGCAGTAGTATTTTGAATGTTTCTTCTGAAATTTTTTAGATTTTGGTTTGCCCGTTCGCTTCTTTGTAGGAAATAGGCTAGAGAACTGTTAACGTTAGGAAAATTTGTAAACTTTTTTTTTTCCTTTGACAAACAGCCTCTGGGGCGAGCTGACGCCTCAGACTCGGAAATGGGGCGCCCCGCTGCTGTGTACCCTCTTGCAGTAGTATTTTGAATGTTTCTTGTAAAATTTTTCAGATTTTGGTTTGCCCGTTGGTTTTCTTGTAGGAAATTCGTTAGAGAACTGTTTTCAACAGATAATTTTGTGAACTTTCTTTTTTCCTCTGACAAGCAGCCTCTGGGGCGAGCTGACGCCACAGACTAGGATATGGGGCCATCCGCTGCTGTGTACCCTCTTGCAGTAGTATTTCGAATGTTTCTTCTGAAATTTTTTAGATTTTGGTTTGTCCTCTTGTTTCTTTGTAGGAGATAGGTGAGAGTACTGTTTACAATGGATAAATTTGTGAACTTTTTTTTCCTTTGACAAGCAGCCTCTGGGGCGAGCTGACGCCTCAGACTCGGATATGGGGCACTCGGCTGCTGTGTACCATCTTGCAGTAGTATTTTGAATGTTTCTTTTAGAATTTTTTAGATTTTGGTTCGCCCATTTCTTTCTTTGTAGAAGATAGGTTAGAGAACTGTTTACATTAGATGAGTTTGTGAACTTTTTTTTTTCCTTTGACAAGCAGCCTCTGGGGCGAGCTGACGCCTCAGACTCGGATGTGGGGCCATCCGCTGCTGTGTACCCTCTTGCAGTACTATTTTGAATGTTTCTTCTGAAACTTTGTAGATTTTGGTTTGCCCTTTTGTTTCTTTGTAGGAGATAGGTTAGAGAACTGTTTACAACAGATAAATTTGTGAACTTTTTCTTTTGTTTTGACAAGCAGTCTCATGGGCGAGCTGACGCCTCAGACTCGGATATGGGGCGCCCCGCTGCTGTGTACCCTCTTGCAGTAGTATTTTAAATGTTTCTTCTTAAATTTTTCAGATTTTGGTTTGCCCGTTTGCTTCTTTGTAGGAAATAGGCTAGAGAACTGTTTACGTTAGGAAAATTTGTAAACTTTTTCTTTTTCTTTGACAAGCAGCCTCTGGGGCGAGCTGACGCCTCAGACTCGGATATGGGGCACCCCGCTGCTGTGTACCCTCTTGCAGTAGTATTTTGAATGTTTCTTGTGAAATTTTTCAGATTTTGGTTTGCCCGTTGGGTTTCTTGTAGGAAATTGGTTAGAGAACTGTTTACAACAGATAATTTTGTGAACTTTCTTTTTTTCTTTGACAAGGAGCCTCTGGGGCGAGCTGACGTCTCAGACTCGGATATTGGGCCATCCGACGCTGTGTACCCTCTTGCAGTAGTATTTTAAATGTTTCTTCTGGAATTTTTCAGATTTTGGTTTGCCCGTTCGCTTCTTTGTAGGAAATAGGCTAGGAAACTGTTTACGTTAGGAAGATTTGCAAGCTTTTTCTTTTCTTTTGACAAGCAGCCTCTGGGGCGAGCTGACGCCTCAGACTCGGATATGGGGCGCCCCGCTGCTGTGTACCCTCTTGCGGTAGTATTTTGAATTTTTCTTGTAAATCTTTCCAGATTTTGGTTTGCCCGTTGGGTTTCTTGGAGGAAATTGGTTAGAGAACTGTTTACAACAGATAATTTTGTGAACTTTCTTTTTTCCTTTGACAAGCAGCCTCTGGGGCGAGCTGACGTCTCAGACCAGGATATGGGGCACTCTGCTGCTGTGTACCTTCTTGCAGTAGTATTTTGAATGTTTCTTTCAGAATTTTTTAGATTTTGGTTTGCCCGTTTCTTTCTTCGTAGAAGATAGGTCAGAGAACTGTTTACATTAGATGAATTTGTGAACTTTTTTTTTCTTTTGACAAGCAGCCTTTGGGGCGAGCTGACGCCTCAGACTCGGATATGGGCCCATCCGCTGCTGTGTACCCTCTTGCAGTACTATTTTGAATGTTTCTTCTGAAATTTTTCAGATTTTGGTTTGCCCGTTCGCTTCTTTGTAGGAAATAGGCTAGAGAACTGTTAACATTAGGAAAATTTGTAAACTTTTTCTTTTCCTTTGACAAGCAGCCTCTGGGGCGAGCTGACGCCTCAGACTCGAAAATGGGGCGCCCCGGTGCTGTGTACCCTCTTGCAGTCGTATTTTGAATGTTTCTTGTAAAATTTTTCAGATTTTGGTTTGCCCGTTGGTTTTCTTGTAGGAAATTCGTTAGAGAACTGTTTACAACAGATAATTTTGTGAACTTTCTTTTTTCCTCTGACAAGCAGCCTCTGGGGCGAGCTGACGCCACAGACTAGGATATGGGGCCATCCGCTGCTGTGTACCCTCTTGCAGTAGTATTTTGAATGTTTCTTCTGAAATTTTTTAGATTTTGGTTTGCCCTCTTGTTCCTTTGTAGGAGATGGGTGAGAGAACTGTTTACAACGGATAAATTTGTGAACTTTTTTTTCCTTTGACAAGCAGCCTCTGGGGCGAGCTGACGCCTCAGACTCGGATATGGGGCCATCCGCTGCTGTGTTCCCTCTTGCAGTAGTATTTTGAATGTTTTCACTGGAGATTGTTAGATTTTGGTTTGCCCGTGAGCTTCTTTGTAGGAAATAGGCTAGAAAACTGTTTGGGTTAGGAAAATTTGTAAACTTTTTCCTTTCCTTTGACAAGCAGCCTCTAGGGCGAGCTGACGCCTCAGACTCGGATATGGGGCGCCCCGCTGCTGTGTACCCTCTTGCAGTAGTATTTTGAATGTTTCTTGTAGAATTTTTCAGATTTTGGTTGGCCCGTTGGTTTTCTTGTAGGGGATAGATTAGAGAACTGTTTACAACAGATAAATTTGTGAACTTTCTTTTTTCCTTTGACAAGCAGCCTCTGGGGCGAGCTGACGCCTCAGACTAGGATATGGGGCACTCCGCTGCTGTGTACCCTCTTGCAGTAGTATTTTGAATGTTTCTTCTGACATTTTTTAGATTGTGGTTTGCCATTTTGTTCCTTCGTAGGAGATAGGTTACAGAACTGTTTACAACAGATAAATTTGTGAACTTTTTTTTTCCTTCGACAAGCAGCCTCCGGGGCAAGCTGACGCCTCAGACTAGGATATGGGGCACTCGGCTGCTGTGTACCCTCTTGCAGTACTATTTTGAATGTTTCTCCTGAAACTTGGTAGATTTTGGTTTGCCCATTTCTTTCTTTGTAGGAGATAGGTTAGAGAACTGTTTACAACAGATAAATTTGTGAAGTTTTTCTTTTCTTTTGACAAGCAGTCTCATGGGCGAGCTGACGCCTCAGACTCGGATATTGGGCCATCCGACGCTGTGTACCCTCTTGCAGTAGTATTTTGAATGTTTCTTCTGAAATTTTTTAGATTTTGGTTTGCCCGTTCGCTTCTTTGTAGGAAATAGGCTAGAGAACTGTTAACGTTAGGAAAATTTGTAAACTTTTTCTTTTCCTTTGACAAGCAGCCTCTGGGGCGAGCTGACGCCTCAGACTCGGAAATGGGGCGCCCCGCTGCTGTGTACCCTCTTGCAGTAGTATTTTGAATGTTTCTTGTAAAATTTTTCAGATTTTGGTTTGCCCGTTGGTTTTCTTGTAGGAAATTCGTTAGAGAACTGTTTTCAACAGATAATTTTGTGAACTTTCTTTCTTCCTCTGACAAGCAGCCTCTGGGGCGAGCTGACGCCACAGACTAGGATATGGGGCCATCCGCTGCTGTGTACCCTCTTGCAGTAGTATTTCGAATGTTTCTTCTGAAATTTTTTAGATTTTGGTTTGCCCTCTTGTTTCTTTGTAGGAGATAGGTGAGAGTACTGTTTACAATGGATAAATTTGTGAACTTTTTTTTCCTTTGACAAGCAGCCTCTGGGGCGAGCTGACGCCTCAGACTCGGATATGGGGCCATCCGCTGCTGTGTTCCCTCTTGCAGTAGTATTTTGAATGTTTTCACTGGAGATTGTTAGATTTTGGTTTGCCCGTTCGCTTCTTTGTAGGAAATAGGCTAGAAAACTGTTTGGGTTAGGAAAATTTGTAAACTTTTTCCTTTCCTTTGACAAGCAGCCTGTAGGGCGAGCTGACGCCTCAGACTCGGATATGGGGCGCCCCGCTGCTGTGTACCCTCTTGCAGTAGTATTTTAAATGTTTCTTGTAGAATTTTTCAGATTTTGGTTGGCCCGTTGGTTTTCTTGTAGGGGATAGATTAGAGAACTGTTTACAACAGATAAATTTGTGAACTTTCTTTTTTCCTTTGACAAGCAGCCTCTGGGGCGAGCTGACGCCTCAGACTAGGATATGGGGCACTCCGCTGCTGTGTACCCTCTTGCAGTAGTATTTTGAATGTTTCTTCTAAAATTTTTTAGATTGTGGTTTGCCATTTTGTTTCTTCGTAGGAGATAGGTTACAGAACTGTTTACAGTAGATAAATTTGTAAACTTTTTTTTTCCTTCGACAAGCAGCCTCTGGGGCAAGCTGACGCCTCAGACTAGGATATGGGGCACTCGGCTGCTGTGTACCCTCTTGCAGTAGTATTTTGAATGTTTCTTTTAGAATTTTTTAGATTTTGGTTCGCCCATTTCTTTCTTTGTAGAAGATAGGTTAGAGAACTGTTTACATTAGATGAGTTTGTGAATTTTTTTTTTTCCTTTGACAAGCAGCCTCTGGGGCGAGCTGACGCCTCAGACTCGGATGTGGGGCCATCCGCTGCTGTGTACCCTCTTGCAGTACTATTTTGAATGTTTCTTCTGAAATTTTTCAGATTTTGGTTTGCCCGTTCGCTTCTTTGTAGGAAATAGGCTAGAGAACTGTTAACATTAGGAAAATTTGTAAACTTTTTCTTTTCCTTTGACAAGCAGCCTCTGGGGCGAGCTGACGCCTCAGACTCGAAAATGGGGCGCCCCGGTGCTGTGTACCCTCTTGCAGTCGTATTTTGAATGTTTCTTGTAAAATTTTTCAGATTTTGGTTTGCCCGTTCGCTTCTTTGTAGGAAATAAGCTAGAGAACTGTTTACGTTAGGAAAATTTTCAAACTTTTTCTTTTCCTTTGACAAGCAGCCTCTGGGGCGAGCTGACGCCTCAGACTCGGATATGGGGCGCCCCGCTGCTGTGTACCCTTTTGCAGTAGTATTTTGAATGTTTTTTGTAAAATTTTCCAGATTTTGGTTTGCCCGTTGGGTTTCTTGTAGGAAATTGGTTAGAGAACTGTTTACAACAGATAATTTTGTAAACTTTTTTTTTCCGTTGACAAGCAGCCTCTGGGGCAAGCTGACGCCTCAGACTAGGATATGGGGCACTCGGCTGCTGTGTACCCTCTTGCAGTAGTATTTTGAATGTTTCTTTTAGAATTTTTTAGATTTTGGTTTGCCCATTTCTTTCTTTGTAGAAGATAGGTTAGAGAACTGTTTACATTAGATGAATTTGTGAACTTTTTTTTTTCCTTTGACAAGCAGCCTCTAGGGCGAGCTGACGCCTCAGACTCGGATATGGGGCGCCCCGCTGCTGTGTACCCTCTTGCAGTAGTATTTTGAATGTTTCTTCTCAAATTTTTCAGATTTTGGTTTGCCCGTTCGCTTCTTTGTAGGAAATAGGCTAGAGAACTGTTTACGTTAGGAAAATTTGTAAACTTTTTCTTTTCCTTTGACAAGCAGCCTCTGGGGCGAGCTGACGCCTCAGACTCGGATATGGGGCGCCCCGCTGCTGTGCACCCTCTTGCAGTAGTATTTTGAATGTTTCTTGTAAAATTTTTCAGATTTTGGTTTGCCCGTTGGGTTTCTTGTAGGAAATTGGTTAGAGAACTGTTTACAACAGATAATTTCGTGAACTTTCTTTTTTCCTTTGACAAGCAGCCTCTGGGGCGAGCTGACGTCTCAGACTCGGATATTGGGCCATCCGACGCTGTGTACCCTCTTGCAGTAGTATTTTAAATGTTTCTTCTGGAATTTTTCAGATTTTGGTTTGCCCGTTCGCGTTTTTGTAGAAAATAGGCTAGGAAACTGTTTACGTTACGAAAATTTGCAAGCTTTTTCTTTTCCTTTGACAAGCAGCCTCTGGGGCGAGCTGACGCCTCAGACTCGGATATGGGGCGCCCCGCTGCTGTGTACCCTCTTGCGGTAGTATTTTGAATTTTTCTTGTAAAATTTTTCAGATTTTGGTTTGCCCGTTGGGTTTCTTGGAGGAAATTGGTTAGAGAACTGTTTACAACAGATAATTTTGTGAACTTTCTTTTTTCCTTTGACAAGCAGCCTCTGGGGCGAGCTGACGTCTCAGACCAGGATATGGGGCACTCTGCTGCTGTGTACCTTCTTGCAGTAGTATTTTGAATCTTTCTTTCAGAATTTTTTAGATTTTGGTTTGCCCGTTTCTTTCTTCGTAGAAGATAGGTTAGAGAACTGTTCACATTAGATGAATTTGTGAACTTTTTTTTTTCTTTTGACAAGCAGCCTCTGGGGCGAGCTGACGCCTCAGACTCGGATATGGGCCCATCCGCTGCTGTGTACCCTCTTGCAGTACTATTTTGAATGTTTCTCCTGAAACTTTGTAGATTTTGGTTTGCCCTTTTCTTTCTTTGTAGGAGATAGGTTAGAGAACTGTTTACAACAGATAAATTTGTGAAGTTTTTCTTTTCTTTTGACAAGCAGTCTCATGGGCGAGCTGACGCCTCAGACTCGGATATTGGGCCATCCGACGCTGTGTACGCTCTTGCAGTAGTATTTTGAATGTTTCTTCTGAAATTTTTTAGATTTTGGTTTGCCCGTTCGCTTCTTTGTAGGAAATAGGCTAGAGAACTGTTAACGTTAGGAAAATTTGTAAACTTTTTTTTTTCCTTTGACAAACAGCCTCTGGGGCGAGCTGACGCCTCAGACTCGGAAATGGGGCGCCCCGCTGCTGTGTACCCTCTTGCAGTAGTATTTTGAATGTTTCTTGTAAAATTTTTCAGATTTTGGTTTGCCCGTTGGTTTTCTTGTAGGAAATTCGTTAGAGAACTGTTTTCAACAGATAATTTTGTGAACTTTCTTTTTTCCTCTGACAAGCAGCCTCTGGGGCGAGCTGACGCCACAGACTAGGATATGGGGCCATCCGCTGCTGTGTACCCTCTTGCAGTAGTATTTCGAATGTTTCTTCTGAAATTTTTTAGATTTTGGTTTGTCCTCTTGTTTCTTTGTAGGAGATAGGTGAGAGTACTGTTTACAATGGATAAATTTGTGAACTTTTTTTTCCTTTGACAAGCAGCCTCTGGGGCGAGCTGACGCCTCAGACTCGGATATGGGGCACTCGGCTGCTGTGTACCATCTTGCAGTAGTATTTTGAATGTTTCTTTTAGAATTTTTTAGATTTTGGTTCGCCCATTTCTTTCTTTGTAGAAGATAGGTTAGAGAACTGTTTACATTAGATGAGTTTGTGAACTTTTTTTTTTCCTTTGACAAGCAGCCTCTGGGGCGAGCTGACGCCTCAGACTCGGATGTGGGGCCATCCGCTGCTGTGTACCCTCTTGCAGTACTATTTTGAATGTTTCTTCTGAAACTTTGTAGATTTTGGTTTGCCCTTTTGTTTCTTTGTAGGAGATAGGTTAGAGAACTGTTTACAACAGATAAATTTGTGAACTTTTTCTTTTGTTTTGACAAGCAGTCTCATGGGCGAGCTGACGCCTCAGACTCGGATATGGGGCGCCCCGCTGCTGTGTACCCTCTTGCAGTAGTATTTTAAATGTTTCTTCTTAAATTTTTCAGATTTTGGTTTGCCCGTTTGCTTCTTTGTAGGAAATAGGCTAGAGAACTGTTTACGTTAGGAAAATTTGTAAACTTTTTCTTTTTCTTTGACAAGCAGCCTCTGGGGCGAGCTGACGCCTCAGACTCGGATATGGGGCACCCCGCTGCTGTGTACCCTCTTGCAGTAGTATTTTGAATGTTTCTTGTGAAATTTTTCAGATTTTGGTTTGCCCGTTGGGTTTCTTGTAGGAAATTGGTTAGAGAACTGTTTACAACAGATAATTTTGTGAACTTTCTTTTTTTCTTTGACAAGGAGCCTCTGGGGCGAGCTGACGTCTCAGACTCGGATATTGGGCCATCCGACGCTGTGTACCCTCTTGCAGTAGTATTTTAAATGTTTCTTCTGGAATTTTTCAGATTTTGGTTTGCCCGTTCGCTTCTTTGTAGGAAATAGGCTAGGAAACTGTTTACGTTAGGAAGATTTGCAAGCTTTTTCTTTTCCTTTGACAAGCAGCCTCTGGGGCGAGCTGACGCCTCAGACTCGGATATGGGGCGCCCCGCTGCTGTGTACCCTCTTGCGGTAGTATTTTGAATTTTTCTTGTAAATCTTTCCAGATTTTGGTTTGCCCGTTGGGTTTCTTGGAGGAAATTGGTTAGAGAACTGTTTACAACAGATAATTTTGTGAACTTTCTTTTTTCCTTTGACAAGCAGCCTCTGGGGCGAGCTGACGTCTCAGACCAGGATATGGGGCACTCTGCTGCTGTGTACCTTCTTGCAGTAGTATTTTGAATGTTTCTTTCAGAATTTTTTAGATTTTGGTTTGCCCGTTTCTTTCTTCGTAGAAGATAGGTTAGAGAACTGTTTACATTAGATGAATTTGTGAACTTTTTTTTTCTTTTGACAAGCAGCCTTTGGGGCGAGCTGACGCCTCAGACTCGGATATGGGCCCATCCGCTGCTGTGTACCCTCTTGCAGTACTATTTTGAATGTTTCTTCTGAAATTTTTCAGATTTTGGTTTGCCCGTTCGCTTCTTTGTAGGAAATAGGCTAGAGAACTGTTAACATTAGGAAAATTTGTAAACTTTTTCTTTTCCTTTGACAAGCAGCCTCTGGGGCGAGCTGACGCCTCAGACTCGAAAATGGGGCGCCCCGGTGCTGTGTACCCTCTTGCAGTCGTATTTTGAATGTTTCTTGTAAAATTTTTCAGATTTTGGTTTGCCCGTTGGTTTTCTTGTAGGAAATTCGTTAGAGAACTGTTTACAACAGATAATTTTGTGAACTTTCTTTTTTCCTCTGACAAGCAGCCTCTGGGGCGAGCTGACGCCACAGACTAGGATATGGGGCCATCCGCTGCTGTGTACCCTCTTGCAGTAGTATTTTGAATGTTTCTTCTGAAATTTTTTAGATTTTGGTTTGCCCTCTTGTTCCTTTGTAGGAGATGGGTAAGAGAACTGTTTACAACGGATAAATTTGTGAACTTTTTTTTCCTTTGACAAGCAGCCTCTGGGGCGAGCTGACGCCTCAGACTCGGATATGGGGCCATCCGCTGCTGTGTTCCCTCTTGCAGTAGTATTTTGAATGTTTTCACTGGAGATTGTTAGATTTTGGTTTGCCCGTGAGCTTCTTTGTAGGAAATAGGCTAGAAAACTGTTTGGGTTAGGAAAATTTGTAAACTTTTTCCTTTCCTTTGACAAGCAGCCTCTAGGGCGAGCTGACGCCTCAGACTCGGATATGGGGCGCCCCGCTGCTGTGTACCCTCTTGCAGTAGTATTTTGAATGTTTCTTGTAGAATTTTTCAGATTTTGGTTGGCCCGTTATTTTTCTTGTAGGGGATAGATTAGAGAACTGTTTACAACAGATAAATTTGTGAACTTTCTTTTTTCCTTTGACAAGCAGCCTCTGGGGCGAGCTGACGCCTCAGACTAGGATATGGGGCACTCCGCTGCTGTGTACCCTCTTGCAGTAGTATTTTGAATGTCTCTTCTGACATTTTTTAGATTGTGGTTTGCCATTTTGTTCCTTCGTAGGAGATAGGTTACAGAACTGTTTACAACAGATAAATTTGTGAACTTTTTTTTTCCTTCGACAAGCAGCCTCCGGGGCAAGCTGACGCCTCAGACTAGGATATGGGGCACTCGGCTGCTGTGTACCCTCTTGCAGTACTATTTTGAATGTTTCTCCTGAAACTTGGTAGATTTTGGTTTGCCCATTTCTTTCTTTGTAGGAGATAGGTTAGAGAACTGTTTACAACAGATAAATTTGTGAAGTTTTTCTTTTCTTTTGACAAGCAGTCTCATGGGCGAGCTGACGCCTCAGACTCGGATATTGGGCCATCCGACGCTGTGTACCCTCTTGCAGTAGTATTTTGAATGTTTCTTCTGAAATTTTTTAGATTTTGGTTTGCCCGTACGCTTCTTTGTAGGAAATAGGCTAGAGAACTGTTAACGTTAGGAAAATTTGTAAACTTTTTCTTTTCCTTTGACAAGCAGCCTCTGGGGCGAGCTGACGCCTCAGACTCGGAAATGGGGCGCCCCGCTGCTGTGTACCCTCTTGCAGTAGTATTTTGAATGTTTCTTGTAAAATTTTTCAGATTTTGGTTTGCCCGTTGGTTTTCTTGTAGGAAATTCGTTAGAGAACTGTTTTCAACAGATAATTTTGTGAACTTTCTTTTTTCCTCTGACAAGCAGCCTCTGGGGCGAGCTGACGCCACAGACTAGGATATGGGGCCATCCGCTGCTGTGTACCCTCTTGCAGTAGTATTTCGAATGTTTCTTCTGAAATTTTTTAGATTTTGGTTTGCCCTCTTGTTTCTTTGTAGGAGATAGGTGAGAGTACTGTTTACAATGGATAAATTTGTGAACTTTTTTTTCCTTTGACAAGCAGCCTCTGGGGCGAGCTGACGCCTCAGACTCGGATATGGGGCCATCCGCTGCTGTGTTCCCTCTTGCAGTAGTATTTTGAATGTTTTCACTGGAGATTGTTAGATTTTGGTTTGCCCGTTCGCTTCTTTGTAGGAAATAGGCTAGAAAACTGTTTGGGTTAGGAAAATTTGTAAACTTTTTCCTTTCCTTTGACAAGCAGCCTGTAGGGCGAGCTGACGCCTCAGACTAGGATATGGGGCACTCCGCTGCTGTGTACCCTCTTGCAGTAGTATTTTGAATGTTTCTTCTAAAATTTTTTAGATTGTGGTTTGCCATTTTGTTTCTTCGTAGGAGATAGGTTACAGAACTGTTTACAGTAGATAAATTTGTAAACTTTTTTTTTCCTTCGACAAGCAGCCTCTGGGGCAAGCTGACGCCTCAGACTAGGATATGGGGCACTCGGCTGCTGTGTACCCTCTTGCAGTAGTATTTTGAATGTTTCTTTTAGAATTTTTTAGATTTTGGTTCGCCCATTTCTTTCTTTGTAGAAGATAGGTTAGAGAACTGTTTACATTAGATGAGTTTGTGAATTTTTTTTTTTCCTTTGACAAGCAGCCTCTGGGGCGAGCTGACGCCTCAGACTCGGATGTGGGGCCATCCGCTGCTGTGTACCCTCTTGCAGTACTATTTTGAATGTTTCTTCTGAAATTTTTCAGATTTTGGTTTGCCCGTTCGCTTCTTTGTAGGAAATAGGCTAGAGAACTGTTAACATTAGGAAAATTTGTAAACTTTTTCTTTTCCTTTGACAAGCAGCCTCTGGGGCGAGCTGACGCCTCAGACTCGAAAATGGGGCGCCCCGGTGCTGTGTACCCTCTTGCAGTCGTATTTTGAATGTTTCTTGTAAAATTTTTCAGATTTTGGTTTGCCCGTTCGCTTCTTTGTAGGAAATAAGCTAGAGAACTGTTTACGTTAGGAAAATTTTCAAACTTTTTCTTTTCCTTTGACAAGCAGCCTCTGGGGCGAGCTGACGCCTCAGACTCGGATATGGGGCGCCCCGCTGCTGTGTACCCTTTTTCAGTAGTATTTTGAATGTTTTTTGTAAAATTTTCCAGATTTTGGTTTGCCCGTTGGGTTTCTTGTAGGAAATTGGTTAGAGAACTGTTTACAACAGATAATTTTGTAAACTTTTTTTTTCCGTTGACAAGCAGCCTCTGGGGCAAGCTGACGCCTCAGACTAGGATATGGGGCACTCGGCTGCTGTGTACCCTCTTGCAGTAGTATTTTGAATGTTTCTTTTAGAATTTTTTAGATTTTGGTTTGCCCATTTCTTTCTTTGTAGAAGATAGGTTAGAGAACTGTTTACATTAGATGAATTTGTGAACTTTTTTTTTTCCTTTGACAAGCAGCCTCTAGGGCGAGCTGACGCCTCAGACTCGGATATGGGGCGCCCCGCTGCTGTGTACCCTCTTGCAGTAGTATTTTGAATGTTTCTTCTCAAATTTTTCAGATTTTGGTTTGCCCGTTCGCTTCTTTGTAGGAAATAGGCTAGAGAACTGTTTACGTTAGGAAAATTTGTAAACTTTTTCTTTTCCTTTGACAAGCAGCCTCTGGGGCGAGCTGACGCCTCAGACTCGGATATGGGGCGCCCCGCTGCTGTGCACCCTCTTGCAGTAGTATTTTGAATGTTTCTTGTAAAATTTTTCAGATTTTGGTTTGCCCGTTGGGTTTCTTGTAGGAAATTGGTTAGAGAACTGTTTACAACAGATAATTTCGTGAACTTTCTTTTTTCCTTTGACAAGCAGCCTCTGGGGCGAGCTGACGTCTCAGACTCGGATATTGGGCACTCCGCTGCTGTGTACCCTCTTGCAGTAGTATTTTGAATGTTTCTTCTAAAATTTTTTAGATTGTGGTTTGCCATTTTGTTTCTTCGTAGGAGATAGGTTACAGAACTGTTTACAGTAGATAAATTTGTAAACTTTTTTTTTCCTTCGACAAGCAGCCTCTGGGGCAAGCTGACGCCTCAGACTAGGATATGGGGCACTCGGCTGCTGTGTACCCTCTTGCAGTAGTATTTTGAATGTTTCTTTTAGAATTTTTTAGATTTTGGTTCGCCCATTTCTTTCTTTGTAGAAGATAGGTTAGAGAACTGTTTACATTAGATGAGTTTGTGAATTTTTTTTTTTCCTTTGACAAGCAGCCTCTGGGGCGAGCTGACGCCTCAGACTCGGATGTGGGGCCATCCGCTGCTGTGTACCCTCTTGCAGTACTATTTTGAATGTTTCTTCTGAAATTTTTCAGATTTTGGTTTGCCCGTTCGCTTCTTTGTAGGAAATAGGCTAGAGAACTGTTAACATTAGGAAAATTTGTAAACTTTTTCTTTTCCTTTGACAAGCAGCCTCTGGGGCGAGCTGACGCCTCAGACTCGAAAATGGGGCGCCCCGGTGCTGTGTACCCTCTTGCAGTCGTATTTTGAATGTTTCTTGTAAAATTTTTCAGATTTTGGTTTGCCCGTTCGCTTCTTTGTAGGAAATAAGCTAGAGAACTGTTTACGTTAGGAAAATTTTCAAACTTTTTCTTTTCCTTTGACAAGCAGCCTCTGGGGCGAGCTGACGCCTCAGACTCGGATATGGGGCGCCCCGCTGCTGTGTACCCTTTTGCAGTAGTATTTTGAATGTTTTTTGTAAAATTTTCCAGATTTTGGTTTGCCCGTTGGGTTTCTTGTAGGAAATTGGTTAGAGAACTGTTTACAACAGATAATTTTGTAAACTTTTTTTTTCCGTTGACAAGCAGCCTCTGGGGCAAGCTGACGCCTCAGACTAGGATATGGGGCACTCGGCTGCTGTGTACCCTCTTGCAGTAGTATTTTGAATGTTTCTTTTAGAATTTTTTAGATTTTGGTTTGCCCATTTCTTTCTTTGTAGAAGATAGGTTAGAGAACTGTTTACATTAGATGAATTTGTGAACTTTTTTTTTTCCTTTGACAAGCAGCCTCTAGGGCGAGCTGACGCCTCAGACTCGGATATGGGGCGCCCCGCTGCTGTGTACCCTCTTGCAGTAGTATTTTGAATGTTTCTTCTCAAATTTTTCAGATTTTGGTTTGCCCGTTCGCTTCTTTGTAGGAAATAGGCTAGAGAACTGTTTACGTTAGGAAAATTTGTAAACTTTTTCTTTTCCTTTGACAAGCAGCCTCTGGGGCGAGCTGACGCCTCAGACTCGGATATGGGGCGCCCCGCTGCTGTGCACCCTCTTGCAGTAGTATTTTGAATGTTTCTTGTAAAATTTTTCAGATTTTGGTTTGCCCGTTGGGTTTCTTGTAGGAAATTGGTTAGAGAACTGTTTACAACAGATAATTTCGTGAACTTTCTTTTTTCCTTTGACAAGCAGCCTCTGGGGCGAGCTGACGTCTCAGACTCGGATATTGGGCCATCCGACGCTGTGTACCCTCTTGCAGTAGTATTTTAAATGTTTCTTCTGGAATTTTTCAGATTTTGGTTTGCCCGTTCGCGTTTTTGTAGAAAATAGGCTAGGAAACTGTTTACGTTACGAAAATTTGCAAGCTTTTTCTTTTCCTTTGACAAGCAGCCTCTGGGGCGAGCTGACGCCTCAGACTCGGATATGGGGCGCCCCGCTGCTGTGTACCCTCTTGCGGTAGTATTTTGAATTTTTCTTGTAAAATTTTTCAGATTTTGGTTTGCCCGTTGGGTTTCTTGGAGGAAATTGGTTAGAGAACTGTTTACAACAGATAATTTTGTGAACTTTCTTTTTTCCTTTGACAAGCAGCCTCTGGGGCGAGCTGACGTCTCAGACCAGGATATGGGGCACTCTGCTGCTGTGTACCTTCTTGCAGTAGTATTTTGAATCTTTCTTTCAGAATTTTTTAGATTTTGGTTTGCCCGTTTCTTTCTTCGTAGAAGATAGGTTAGAGAACTGTTCACATTAGATGAATTTGTGAACTTTTTTTTTTCTTTTGACAAGCAGCCTCTGGGGCGAGCTGACGCCTCAGACTCGGATATGGGCCCATCCGCTGCTGTGTACCCTCTTGCAGTACTATTTTGAATGTTTCTCCTGAAACTTTGTAGATTTTGGTTTGCCCTTTTCTTTCTTTGTAGGAGATAGGTTAGAGAACTGTTTACAACAGATAAATTTGTGAAGTTTTTCTTTTCTTTTGACAAGCAGTCTCATGGGCGAGCTGACGCCTCAGACTCGGATATTGGGCCATCCGACGCTGTGTACGCTCTTGCAGTAGTATTTTGAATGTTTCTTCTGAAATTTTTTAGATTTTGGTTTGCCCGTTCGCTTCTTTGTAGGAAATAGGCTAGAGAACTGTTAACGTTAGGAAAATTTGTAAACTTTTTTTTTTCCTTTGACAAACAGCCTCTGGGGCGAGCTGACGCCTCAGACTCGGAAATGGGGCGCCCCGCTGCTGTGTACCCTCTTGCAGTAGTATTTTGAATGTTTCTTGTAAAATTTTTCAGATTTTGGTTTGCCCGTTGGTTTTCTTGTAGGAAATTCGTTAGAGAACTGTTTTCAACAGATAATTTTGTGAACTTTCTTTTTTCCTCTGACAAGCAGCCTCTGGGGCGAGCTGACGCCACAGACTAGGATATGGGGCCATCCGCTGCTGTGTACCCTCTTGCAGTAGTATTTCGAATGTTTCTTCTGAAATTTTTTAGATTTTGGTTTGTCCTCTTGTTTCTTTGTAGGAGATAGGTGAGAGTACTGTTTACAATGGATAAATTTGTGAACTTTTTTTTCCTTTGACAAGCAGCCTCTGGGGCGAGCTGACGCCTCAGACTCGGATATGGGGCACTCGGCTGCTGTGTACCATCTTGCAGTAGTATTTTGAATGTTTCTTTTAGAATTTTTTAGATTTTGGTTCGCCCATTTCTTTCTTTGTAGAAGATAGGTTAGAGAACTGTTTACATTAGATGAGTTTGTGAACTTTTTTTTTTCCTTTGACAAGCAGCCTCTGGGGCGAGCTGACGCCTCAGACTCGGATGTGGGGCCATCCGCTGCTGTGTACCCTCTTGCAGTACTATTTTGAATGTTTCTTCTGAAACTTTGTAGATTTTGGTTTGCCCTTTTGTTTCTTTGTAGGAGATAGGTTAGAGAACTGTTTACAACAGATAAATTTGTGAACTTTTTCTTTTGTTTTGACAAGCAGTCTCATGGGCGAGCTGACGCCTCAGACTCGGATATGGGGCGCCCCGCTGCTGTGTACCCTCTTGCAGTAGTATTTTAAATGTTTCTTCTTAAATTTTTCAGATTTTGGTTTGCCCGTTTGCTTCTTTGTAGGAAATAGGCTAGAGAACTGTTTACGTTAGGAAAATTTGTAAACTTTTTCTTTTTCTTTGACAAGCAGCCTCTGGGGCGAGCTGACGCCTCAGACTCGGATATGGGGCACCCCGCTGCTGTGTACCCTCTTGCAGTAGTATTTTGAATGTTTCTTGTGAAATTTTTCAGATTTTGGTTTGCCCGTTGGGTTTCTTGTAGGAAATTGGTTAGAGAACTGTTTACAACAGATAATTTTGTGAACTTTCTTTTTTTCTTTGACAAGGAGCCTCTGGGGCGAGCTGACGTCTCAGACTCGGATATTGGGCCATCCGACGCTGTGTACCCTCTTGCAGTAGTATTTTAAATGTTTCTTCTGGAATTTTTCAGATTTTGGTTTGCCCGTTCGCTTCTTTGTAGGAAATAGGCTAGGAAACTGTTTACGTTAGGAAGATTTGCAAGCTTTTTCTTTTCCTTTGACAAGCAGCCTCTGGGGCGAGCTGACGCCTCAGACTCGGATATGGGGCGCCCCGCTGCTGTGTACCCTCTTGCGGTAGTATTTTGAATTTTTCTTGTAAATCTTTCCAGATTTTGGTTTGCCCGTTGGGTTTCTTGGAGGAAATTGGTTAGAGAACTGTTTACAACAGATAATTTTGTGAACTTTCTTTTTTCCTTTGACAAGCAGCCTCTGGGGCGAGCTGACGTCTCAGACCAGGATATGGGGCACTCTGCTGCTGTGTACCTTCTTGCAGTAGTATTTTGAATGTTTCTTTCAGAATTTTTTAGATTTTGGTTTGCCCGTTTCTTTCTTCGTAGAAGATAGGTTAGAGAACTGTTTACATTAGATGAATTTGTGAACTTTTTTTTTCTTTTGACAAGCAGCCTTTGGGGCGAGCTGACGCCTCAGACTCGGATATGGGCCCATCCGCTGCTGTGTACCCTCTTGCAGTACTATTTTGAATGTTTCTTCTGAAATTTTTCAGATTTTGGTTTGCCCGTTCGCTTCTTTGTAGGAAATAGGCTAGAGAACTGTTAACATTAGGAAAATTTGTAAACTTTTTCTTTTCCTTTGACAAGCAGCCTCTGGGGCGAGCTGACGCCTCAGACTCGAAAATGGGGCGCCCCGGTGCTGTGTACCCTCTTGCAGTCGTATTTTGAATGTTTCTTGTAAAATTTTTCAGATTTTGGTTTGCCCGTTGGTTTTCTTGTAGGAAATTCGTTAGAGAACTGTTTACAACAGATAATTTTGTGAACTTTCTTTTTTCCTCTGACAAGCAGCCTCTGGGGCGAGCTGACGCCACAGACTAGGATATGGGGCCATCCGCTGCTGTGTACCCTCTTGCAGTAGTATTTTGAATGTTTCTTCTGAAATTTTTTAGATTTTGGTTTGCCCTCTTGTTCCTTTGTAGGAGATGGGTAAGAGAACTGTTTACAACGGATAAATTTGTGAACTTTTTTTTCCTTTGACAAGCAGCCTCTGGGGCGAGCTGACGCCTCAGACTCGGATATGGGGCCATCCGCTGCTGTGTTCCCTCTTGCAGTAGTATTTTGAATGTTTTCACTGGAGATTGTTAGATTTTGGTTTGCCCGTGAGCTTCTTTGTAGGAAATAGGCTAGAAAACTGTTTGGGTTAGGAAAATTTGTAAACTTTTTCCTTTCCTTTGACAAGCAGCCTCTAGGGCGAGCTGACGCCTCAGACTCGGATATGGGGCGCCCCGCTGCTGTGTACCCTCTTGCAGTAGTATTTTGAATGTTTCTTGTAGAATTTTTCAGATTTTGGTTGGCCCGTTATTTTTCTTGTAGGGGATAGATTAGAGAACTGTTTACAACAGATAAATTTGTGAACTTTCTTTTTTCCTTTGACAAGCAGCCTCTGGGGCGAGCTGACGCCTCAGACTAGGATATGGGGCACTCCGCTGCTGTGTACCCTCTTGCAGTAGTATTTTGAATGTTTCTTCTGACATTTTTTAGATTGTGGTTTGCCATTTTGTTCCTTCGTAGGAGATAGGTTACAGAACTGTTTACAACAGATAAATTTGTGAACTTTTTTTTTCCTTCGACAAGCAGCCTCCGGGGCAAGCTGACGCCTCAGACTAGGATATGGGGCACTCGGCTGCTGTGTACCCTCTTGCAGTACTATTTTGAATGTTTCTCCTGAAACTTGGTAGATTTTGGTTTGCCCATTTCTTTCTTTGTAGGAGATAGGTTAGAGAACTGTTTACAACAGATAAATTTGTGAAGTTTTTCTTTTCTTTTGACAAGCAGTCTCATGGGCGAGCTGACGCCTCAGACTCGGATATTGGGCCATCCGACGCTGTGTACCCTCTTGCAGTAGTATTTTGAATGTTTCTTCTGAAATTTTTTAGATTTTGGTTTGCCCGTACGCTTCTTTGTAGGAAATAGGCTAGAGAACTGTTAACGTTAGGAAAATTTGTAAACTTTTTCTTTTCCTTTGACAAGCAGCCTCTGGGGCGAGCTGACGCCTCAGACTCGGAAATGGGGCGCCCCGCTGCTGTGTACCCTCTTGCAGTAGTATTTTGAATGTTTCTTGCAAAATTTTTCAGATTTTGGTTTGCCCGTTGGTTTTCTTGTAGGAAATTCGTTAGAGAACTGTTTTCAACAGATAATTTTGTGAACTTTCTTTTTTCCTCTGACAAGCAGCCTCTGGGGCGAGCTGACGCCACAGACTAGGATATGGGGCCATCCGCTGCTGTGTACCCTCTTGCAGTAGTATTTCGAATGTTTCTTCTGAAATTTTTTAGATTTTGGTTTGCCCTCTTGTTTCTTTGTAGGAGATAGGTGAGAGTACTGTTTACAATGGATAAATTTGTGAACTTTTTTTTCCTTTGACAAGCAGCCTCTGGGGCGAGCTGACGCCTCAGACTCGGATATGGGGCCATCCGCTGCTGTGTTCCCTCTTGCAGTAGTATTTTGAATGTTTTCACTGGAGATTGTTAGATTTTGGTTTGCCCGTTCGCTTCTTTGTAGGAAATAGGCTAGAAAACTGTTTGGGTTAGGAAAATTTGTAAACTTTTTCCTTTCCTTTGACAAGCAGCCTGTAGGGCGAGCTGACGCCTCAGACTAGGATATGGGGCACTCCGCTGCTGTGTACCCTCTTGCAGTAGTATTTTGAATGTTTCTTCTAAAATTTTTTAGATTGTGGTTTGCCATTTTGTTTCTTCGTAGGAGATAGGTTACAGAACTGTTTACAGTAGATAAATTTGTAAACTTTTTTTTTCCTTCGACAAGCAGCCTCTGGGGCAAGCTGACGCCTCAGACTAGGATATGGGGCACTCGGCTGCTGTGTACCCTCTTGCAGTAGTATTTTGAATGTTTCTTTTAGAATTTTTTAGATTTTGGTTCGCCCATTTCTTTCTTTGTAGAAGATAGGTTAGAGAACTGTTTACATTAGATGAGTTTGTGAATTTTTTTTTTTCCTTTGACAAGCAGCCTCTGGGGCGAGCTGACGCCTCAGACTCGGATGTGGGGCCATCCGCTGCTGTGTACCCTCTTGCAGTACTATTTTGAATGTTTCTTCTGAAATTTTTCAGATTTTGGTTTGCCCGTTCGCTTCTTTGTAGGAAATAGGCTAGAGAACTGTTAACATTAGGAAAATTTGTAAACTTTTTCTTTTCCTTTGACAAGCAGCCTCTGGGGCGAGCTGACGCCTCAGACTCGAAAATGGGGCGCCCCGGTGCTGTGTACCCTCTTGCAGTCGTATTTTGAATGTTTCTTGTAAAATTTTTCAGATTTTGGTTTGCCCGTTCGCTTCTTTGTAGGAAATAAGCTAGAGAACTGTTTACGTTAGGAAAATTTTCAAACTTTTTCTTTTCCTTTGACAAGCAGCCTCTGGGGCGAGCTGACGCCTCAGACTCGGATATGGGGCGCCCCGCTGCTGTGTACCCTTTTGCAGTAGTATTTTGAATGTTTTTTGTAAAATTTTCCAGATTTTGGTTTGCCCGTTGGGTTTCTTGTAGGAAATTGGTTAGAGAACTGTTTACAACAGATAATTTTGTAAACTTTTTTTTTCCGTTGACAAGCAGCCTCTGGGGCAAGCTGACGCCTCAGACTAGGATATGGGGCACTCGGCTGCTGTGTACCCTCTTGCAGTAGTATTTTGAATGTTTCTTTTAGAATTTTTTAGATTTTGGTTTGCCCATTTCTTTCTTTGTAGAAGATAGGTTAGAGAACTGTTTACATTAGATGAATTTGTGAACTTTTTTTTTTCCTTTGACAAGCAGCCTCTAGGGCGAGCTGACGCCTCAGACTCGGATATGGGGCGCCCCGCTGCTGTGTACCCTCTTGCAGTAGTATTTTGAATGTTTCTTCTCAAATTTTTCAGATTTTGGTTTGCCCGTTCGCTTCTTTGTAGGAAATAGGCTAGAGAACTGTTTACGTTAGGAAAATTTGTAAACTTTTTCTTTTCCTTTGACAAGCAGCCTCTGGGGCGAGCTGACGCCTCAGACTCGGATATGGGGCGCCCCGCTGCTGTGCACCCTCTTGCAGTAGTATTTTGAATGTTTCTTGTAAAATTTTTCAGATTTTGGTTTGCCCGTTGGGTTTCTTGTAGGAAATTGGTTAGAGAACTGTTTACAACAGATAATTTCGTGAACTTTCTTTTTTCCTTTGACAAGCAGCCTCTGGGGCGAGCTGACGTCTCAGACTCGGATATTGGGCCATCCGACGCTGTGTACCCTCTTGCAGTAGTATTTTAAATGTTTCTTCTGGAATTTTTCAGATTTTGGTTTGCCCGTTCGCGTTTTTGTAGAAAATAGGCTAGGAAACTGTTTACGTTACGAAAATTTGCAAGCTTTTTCTTTTCCTTTGACAAGCAGCCTCTGGGGCGAGCTGACGCCTCAGACTCGGATATGGGGCGCCCCGCTGCTGTGTACCCTCTTGCGGTAGTATTTTGAATTTTTCTTGTAAAATTTTTCAGATTTTGGTTTGCCCGTTGGGTTTCTTGGAGGAAATTGGTTAGAGAACTGTTTACAACAGATAATTTTGTGAACTTTCTTTTTTCCTTTGACAAGCAGCCTCTGGGGCGAGCTGACGTCTCAGACCAGGATATGGGGCACTCTGCTGCTGTGTACCTTCTTGCAGTAGTATTTTGAATCTTTCTTTCAGAATTTTTTAGATTTTGGTTTGCCCGTTTCTTTCTTCGTAGAAGATAGGTTAGAGAACTGTTCACATTAGATGAATTTGTGAACTTTTTTTTTTCTTTTGACAAGCAGCCTCTGGGGCGAGCTGACGCCTCAGACTCGGATATGGGCCCATCCGCTGCTGTGTACCCTCTTGCAGTACTATTTTGAATGTTTCTCCTGAAACTTTGTAGATTTTGGTTTGCCCTTTTCTTTCTTTGTAGGAGATAGGTTAGAGAACTGTTTACAACAGATAAATTTGTGAAGTTTTTCTTTTCTTTTGACAAGCAGTCTCATGGGCGAGCTGACGCCTCAGACTCGGATATTGGGCCATCCGACGCTGTGTACGCTCTTGCAGTAGTATTTTGAATGTTTCTTCTGAAATTTTTTAGATTTTGGTTTGCCCGTTCGCTTCTTTGTAGGAAATAGGCTAGAGAACTGTTAACGTTAGGAAAATTTGTAAACTTTTTTTTTTCCTTTGACAAACAGCCTCTGGGGCGAGCTGACGCCTCAGACTCGGAAATGGGGCGCCCCGCTGCTGTGTACCCTCTTGCAGTAGTATTTTGAATGTTTCTTGTAAAATTTTTCAGATTTTGGTTTGCCCGTTGGTTTTCTTGTAGGAAATTCGTTAGAGAACTGTTTTCAACAGATAATTTTGTGAACTTTCTTTTTTCCTCTGACAAGCAGCCTCTGGGGCGAGCTGACGCCACAGACTAGGATATGGGGCCATCCGCTGCTGTGTACCCTCTTGCAGTAGTATTTCGAATGTTTCTTCTGAAATTTTTTAGATTTTGGTTTGTCCTCTTGTTTCTTTGTAGGAGATAGGTGAGAGTACTGTTTACAATGGATAAATTTGTGAACTTTTTTTTCCTTTGACAAGCAGCCTCTGGGGCGAGCTGACGCCTCAGACTCGGATATGGGGCACTCGGCTGCTGTGTACCATCTTGCAGTAGTATTTTGAATGTTTCTTTTAGAATTTTTTAGATTTTGGTTCGCCCATTTCTTTCTTTGTAGAAGATAGGTTAGAGAACTGTTTACATTAGATGAGTTTGTGAACTTTTTTTTTTCCTTTGACAAGCAGCCTCTGGGGCGAGCTGACGCCTCAGACTCGGATGTGGGGCCATCCGCTGCTGTGTACCCTCTTGCAGTACTATTTTGAATGTTTCTTCTGAAACTTTGTAGATTTTGGTTTGCCCTTTTGTTTCTTTGTAGGAGATAGGTTAGAGAACTGTTTACAACAGATAAATTTGTGAACTTTTTCTTTTGTTTTGACAAGCAGTCTCATGGGCGAGCTGACGCCTCAGACTCGGATTTGGGGCGCCCCGCTGCTGTGTACCCTCTTGCAGTAGTATTTTAAATGTTTCTTCTTAAATTTTTCAGATTTTGGTTTGCCCGTTTGCTTCTTTGTAGGAAATAGGCTAGAGAACTGTTTACGTTAGGAAAATTTGTAAACTTTTTCTTTTTCTTTGACAAGCAGCCTCTGGGGCGAGCTGACGCCTCAGACTCGGATATGGGGCACCCCGCTGCTGTGTACCCTCTTGCAGTAGTATTTTGAATGTTTCTTGTGAAATTTTTCAGATTTTGGTTTGCCCGTTGGGTTTCTTGTAGGAAATTGGTTAGAGAACTGTTTACAACAGATAATTTTGTGAACTTTCTTTTTTTCTTTGACAAGGAGCCTCTGGGGCGAGCTGACGTCTCAGACTCGGATATTGGGCCATCCGACGCTGTGTACCCTCTTGCAGTAGTATTTTAAATGTTTCTTCTGGAATTTTTCAGATTTTGGTTTGCCCGTTCGCTTCTTTGTAGGAAATAGGCTAGGAAACTGTTTACGTTAGGAAGATTTGCAAGCTTTTTCTTTTCCTTTGACAAGCAGCCTCTGGGGCGAGCTGACGCCTCAGACTCGGATATGGGGCGCCCCGCTGCTGTGTACCCTCTTGCGGTAGTATTTTGAATTTTTCTTGTAAATCTTTCCAGATTTTGGTTTGCCCGTTGGGTTTCTTGGAGGAAATTGGTTAGAGAACTGTTTACAACAGATAATTTTGTGAACTTTCTTTTTTCCTTTGACAAGCAGCCTCTGGGGCGAGCTGACGTCTCAGACCAGGATATGGGGCACTCTGCTGCTGTGTACCTTCTTGCAGTAGTATTTTGAATGTTTCTTTCAGAATTTTTTAGATTTTGGTTTGCCCGTTTCTTTCTTCGTAGAAGATAGGTTAGAGAACTGTTTACATTAGATGAATTTGTGAACTTTTTTTTTCTTTTGACAAGCAGCCTTTGGGGCGAGCTGACGCCTCAGACTCGGATATGGGCCCATCCGCTGCTGTGTACCCTCTTGCAGTACTATTTTGAATGTTTCTTCTGAAATTTTTCAGATTTTGGTTTGCCCGTTCGCTTCTTTGTAGGAAATAGGCTAGAGAACTGTTAACATTAGGAAAATTTGTAAACTTTTTCTTTTCCTTTGACAAGCAGCCTCTGGGGCGAGCTGACGCCTCAGACTCGAAAATGGGGCGCCCCGGTGCTGTGTACCCTCTTGCAGTCGTATTTTGAATGTTTCTTGTAAAATTTTTCAGATTTTGGTTTGCCCGTTGGTTTTCTTGTAGGAAATTCGTTAGAGAACTGTTTACAACAGATAATTTTGTGAACTTTCTTTTTTCCTCTGACAAGCAGCCTCTGGGGCGAGCTGACGCCACAGACTAGGATATGGGGCCATCCGCTGCTGTGTACCCTCTTGCAGTAGTATTTTGAATGTTTCTTCTGAAATTTTTTAGATTTTGGTTTGCCCTCTTGTTCCTTTGTAGGAGATGGGTAAGAGAACTGTTTACAACGGATAAATTTGTGAACTTTTTTTTCCTTTGACAAGCAGCCTCTGGGGCGAGCTGACGCCTCAGACTCGGATATGGGGCCATCCGCTGCTGTGTTCCCTCTTGCAGTAGTATTTTGAATGTTTTCACTGGAGATTGTTAGATTTTGGTTTGCCCGTGAGCTTCTTTGTAGGAAATAGGCTAGAAAACTGTTTGGGTTAGGAAAATTTGTAAACTTTTTCCTTTCCTTTGACAAGCAGCCTCTAGGGCGAGCTGACGCCTCAGACTCGGATATGGGGCGCCCCGCTGCTGTGTACCCTCTTGCAGTAGTATTTTGAATGTTTCTTGTAGAATTTTTCAGATTTTGGTTGGCCCGTTATTTTTCTTGTAGGGGATAGATTAGAGAACTGTTTACAACAGATAAATTTGTGAACTTTCTTTTTTCCTTTGACAAGCAGCCTCTGGGGCGAGCTGACGCCTCAGACTAGGATATGGGGCACTCCGCTGCTGTGTACCCTCTTGCAGTAGTATTTTGAATGTTTCTTCTGACATTTTTTAGATTGTGGTTTGCCATTTTGTTCCTTCGTAGGAGATAGGTTACAGAACTGTTTACAACAGATAAATTTGTGAACTTTTTTTTTCCTTCGACAAGCAGCCTCCGGGGCAAGCTGACGCCTCAGACTAGGATATGGGGCACTCGGCTGCTGTGTACCCTCTTGCAGTACTATTTTGAATGTTTCTCCTGAAACTTGGTAGATTTTGGTTTGCCCATTTCTTTCTTTGTAGGAGATAGGTTAGAGAACTGTTTACAACAGATAAATTTGTGAAGTTTTTCTTTTCTTTTGACAAGCAGTCTCATGGGCGAGCTGACGCCTCAGACTCGGATATTGGGCCATCCGACGCTGTGTACCCTCTTGCAGTAGTATTTTGAATGTTTCTTCTGAAATTTTTTAGATTTTGGTTTGCCCGTACGCTTCTTTGTAGGAAATAGGCTAGAGAACTGTTAACGTTAGGAAAATTTGTAAACTTTTTCTTTTCCTTTGACAAGCAGCCTCTGGGGCGAGCTGACGCCTCAGACTCGGAAATGGGGCGCCCCGCTGCTGTGTACCCTCTTGCAGTAGTATTTTGAATGTTTCTTGTAAAATTTTTCAGATTTTGGTTTGCCCGTTGGTTTTCTTGTAGGAAATTCGTTAGAGAACTGTTTTCAACAGATAATTTTGTGAACTTTCTTTTTTCCTCTGACAAGCAGCCTCTGGGGCGAGCTGACGCCACAGACTAGGATATGGGGCCATCCGCTGCTGTGTACCCTCTTGCAGTAGTATTTCGAATGTTTCTTCTGAAATTTTTTAGATTTTGGTTTGCCCTCTTGTTTCTTTGTAGGAGATAGGTGAGAGTACTGTTTACAATGGATAAATTTGTGAACTTTTTTTTCCTTTGACAAGCAGCCTCTGGGGCGAGCTGACGCCTCAGACTCGGATATGGGGCCATCCGCTGCTGTGTTCCCTCTTGCAGTAGTATTTTGAATGTTTTCACTGGAGATTGTTAGATTTTGGTTTGCCCGTTCGCTTCTTTGTAGGAAATAGGCTAGAAAACTGTTTGGGTTAGGAAAATTTGTAAACTTTTTCCTTTCCTTTGACAAGCAGCCTGTAGGGCGAGCTGACGCCTCAGACTAGGATATGGGGCACTCCGCTGCTGTGTACCCTCTTGCAGTAGTATTTTGAATGTTTCTTCTAAAATTTTTTAGATTGTGGTTTGCCATTTTGTTTCTTCGTAGGAGATAGGTTACAGAACTGTTTACAGTAGATAAATTTGTAAACTTTTTTTTTCCTTCGACAAGCAGCCTCTGGGGCAAGCTGACGCCTCAGACTAGGATATGGGGCACTCGGCTGCTGTGTACCCTCTTGCAGTAGTATTTTGAATGTTTCTTTTAGAATTTTTTAGATTTTGGTTCGCCCATTTCTTTCTTTGTAGAAGATAGGTTAGAGAACTGTTTACATTAGATGAGTTTGTGAATTTTTTTTTTTCCTTTGACAAGCAGCCTCTGGGGCGAGCTGACGCCTCAGACTCGGATGTGGGGCCATCCGCTGCTGTGTACCCTCTTGCAGTACTATTTTGAATGTTTCTTCTGAAATTTTTCAGATTTTGGTTTGCCCGTTCGCTTCTTTGTAGGAAATAGGCTAGAGAACTGTTAACATTAGGAAAATTTGTAAACTTTTTCTTTTCCTTTGACAAGCAGCCTCTGGGGCGAGCTGACGCCTCAGACTCGAAAATGGGGCGCCCCGGTGCTGTGTACCCTCTTGCAGTCGTATTTTGAATGTTTCTTGTAAAATTTTTCAGATTTTGGTTTGCCCGTTCGCTTCTTTGTAGGAAATAAGCTAGAGAACTGTTTACGTTAGGAAAATTTTCAAACTTTTTCTTTTCCTTTGACAAGCAGCCTCTGGGGCGAGCTGACGCCTCAGACTCGGATATGGGGCGCCCCGCTGCTGTGTACCCTTTTGCAGTAGTATTTTGAATGTTTTTTGTAAAATTTTCCAGATTTTGGTTTGCCCGTTGGGTTTCTTGTAGGAAATTGGTTAGAGAACTGTTTACAACAGATAATTTTGTAAACTTTTTTTTTCCGTTGACAAGCAGCCTCTGGGGCAAGCTGACGCCTCAGACTAGGATATGGGGCACTCGGCTGCTGTGTACCCTCTTGCAGTAGTATTTTGAATGTTTCTTTTAGAATTTTTTAGATTTTGGTTTGCCCATTTCTTTCTTTGTAGAAGATAGGTTAGAGAACTGTTTACATTAGATGAATTTGTGAACTTTTTTTTTTCCTTTGACAAGCAGCCTCTAGGGCGAGCTGACGCCTCAGACTCGGATATGGGGCGCCCCGCTGCTGTGTACCCTCTTGCAGTAGTATTTTGAATGTTTCTTCTCAAATTTTTCAGATTTTGGTTTGCCCGTTCGCTTCTTTGTAGGAAATAGGCTAGAGAACTGTTTACGTTAGGAAAATTTGTAAACTTTTTCTTTTCCTTTGACAAGCAGCCTCTGGGGCGAGCTGACGCCTCAGACTCGGATATGGGGCGCCCCGCTGCTGTGCACCCTCTTGCAGTAGTATTTTGAATGTTTCTTGTAAAATTTTTCAGATTTTGGTTTGCCCGTTGGGTTTCTTGTAGGAAATTGGTTAGAGAACTGTTTACAACAGATAATTTCGTGAACTTTCTTTTTTCCTTTGACAAGCAGCCTCTGGGGCGAGCTGACGTCTCAGACTCGGATATTGGGCCATCCGACGCTGTGTACCCTCTTGCAGTAGTATTTTAAATGTTTCTTCTGGAATTTTTCAGATTTTGGTTTGCCCGTTCGCGTTTTTGTAGAAAATAGGCTAGGAAACTGTTTACGTTACGAAAATTTGCAAGCTTTTTCTTTTCCTTTGACAAGCAGCCTCTGGGGCGAGCTGACGCCTCAGACTCGGATATGGGGCGCCCCGCTGCTGTGTACCCTCTTGCGGTAGTATTTTGAATTTTTCTTGTAAAATTTTTCAGATTTTGGTTTGCCCGTTGGGTTTCTTGGAGGAAATTGGTTAGAGAACTGTTTACAACAGATAATTTTGTGAACTTTCTTTTTTCCTTTGACAAGCAGCCTCTGGGGCGAGCTGACGTCTCAGACCAGGATATGGGGCACTCTGCTGCTGTGTACCTTCTTGCAGTAGTATTTTGAATCTTTCTTTCAGAATTTTTTAGATTTTGGTTTGCCCGTTTCTTTCTTCGTAGAAGATAGGTTAGAGAACTGTTCACATTAGATGAATTTGTGAACTTTTTTTTTTCTTTTGACAAGCAGCCTCTGGGGCGAGCTGACGCCTCAGACTCGGATATGGGCCCATCCGCTGCTGTGTACCCTCTTGCAGTACTATTTTGAATGTTTCTCCTGAAACTTTGTAGATTTTGGTTTGCCCTTTTCTTTCTTTGTAGGAGATAGGTTAGAGAACTGTTTACAACAGATAAATTTGTGAAGTTTTTCTTTTCTTTTGACAAGCAGTCTCATGGGCGAGCTGACGCCTCAGACTCGGATATTGGGCCATCCGACGCTGTGTACGCTCTTGCAGTAGTATTTTGAATGTTTCTTCTGAAATTTTTTAGATTTTGGTTTGCCCGTTCGCTTCTTTGTAGGAAATAGGCTAGAGAACTGTTAACGTTAGGAAAATTTGTAAACTTTTTTTTTTCCTTTGACAAACAGCCTCTGGGGCGAGCTGACGCCTCAGACTCGGAAATGGGGCGCCCCGCTGCTGTGTACCCTCTTGCAGTAGTATTTTGAATGTTTCTTGTAAAATTTTTCAGATTTTGGTTTGCCCGTTGGTTTTCTTGTAGGAAATTCGTTAGAGAACTGTTTTCAACAGATAATTTTGTGAACTTTCTTTTTTCCTCTGACAAGCAGCCTCTGGGGCGAGCTGACGCCACAGACTAGGATATGGGGCCATCCGCTGCTGTGTACCCTCTTGCAGTAGTATTTCGAATGTTTCTTCTGAAATTTTTTAGATTTTGGTTTGTCCTCTTGTTTCTTTGTAGGAGATAGGTGAGAGTACTGTTTACAATGGATAAATTTGTGAACTTTTTTTTCCTTTGACAAGCAGCCTCTGGGGCGAGCTGACGCCTCAGACTCGGATATGGGGCACTCGGCTGCTGTGTACCATCTTGCAGTAGTATTTTGAATGTTTCTTTTAGAATTTTTTAGATTTTGGTTCGCCCATTTCTTTCTTTGTAGAAGATAGGTTAGAGAACTGTTTACATTAGATGAGTTTGTGAACTTTTTTTTTTCCTTTGACAAGCAGCCTCTGGGGCGAGCTGACGCCTCAGACTCGGATGTGGGGCCATCCGCTGCTGTGTACCCTCTTGCAGTACTATTTTGAATGTTTCTTCTGAAACTTTGTAGATTTTGGTTTGCCCTTTTGTTTCTTTGTAGGAGATAGGTTAGAGAACTGTTTACAACAGATAAATTTGTGAACTTTTTCTTTTGTTTTGACAAGCAGTCTCATGGGCGAGCTGACGCCTCAGACTCGGATTTGGGGCGCCCCGCTGCTGTGTACCCTCTTGCAGTAGTATTTTAAATGTTTCTTCTTAAATTTTTCAGATTTTGGTTTGCCCGTTTGCTTCTTTGTAGGAAATAGGCTAGAGAACTGTTTACGTTAGGAAAATTTGTAAACTTTTTCTTTTTCTTTGACAAGCAGCCTCTGGGGTGAGCTGACGCCTCAGACTCGGATATGGGGCACCCCGCTGCTGTGTACCCTCTTGCAGTAGTATTTTGAATGTTTCTTGTGAAATTTTTCAGATTTTGGTTTGCCCGTTGGGTTTCTTGTAGGAAATTGGTTAGAGAACTGTTTACAACAGATAATTTTGTGAACTTTCTTTTTTTCTTTGACAAGGAGCCTCTGGGGCGAGCTGACGTCTCAGACTCGGATATTGGGCCATCCGACGCTGTGTACCCTCTTGCAGTAGTATTTTAAATGTTTCTTCTGGAATTTTTCAGATTTTGGTTTGCCCGTTCGCTTCTTTGTAGGAAATAGGCTAGGAAACTGTTTACGTTAGGAAGATTTGCAAGCTTTTTCTTTTCCTTTGACAAGCAGCCTCTGGGGCGAGCTGACGCCTCAGACTCGGATATGGGGCGCCCCGCTGCTGTGTACCCTCTTGCGGTAGTATTTTGAATTTTTCTTGTAAATCTTTCCAGATTTTGGTTTGCCCGTTGGGTTTCTTGGAGGAAATTGGTTAGAGAACTGTTTACAACAGATAATTTTGTGAACTTTCTTTTTTCCTTTGACAAGCAGCCTCTGGGGCGAGCTGACGTCTCAGACCAGGATATGGGGCACTCTGCTGCTGTGTACCTTCTTGCAGTAGTATTTTGAATGTTTCTTTCAGAATTTTTTAGATTTTGGTTTGCCCGTTTCTTTCTTCGTAGAAGATAGGTTAGAGAACTGTTTACATTAGATGAATTTGTGAACTTTTTTTTTCTTTTGACAAGCAGCCTTTGGGGCGAGCTGACGCCTCAGACTCGGATATGGGCCCATCCGCTGCTGTGTACCCTCTTGCAGTACTATTTTGAATGTTTCTTCTGAAATTTTTCAGATTTTGGTTTGCCCGTTCGCTTCTTTGTAGGAAATAGGCTAGAGAACTGTTAACATTAGGAAAATTTGTAAACTTTTTCTTTTCCTTTGACAAGCAGCCTCTGGGGCGAGCTGACGCCTCAGACTCGAAAATGGGGCGCCCCGGTGCTGTGTACCCTCTTGCAGTCGTATTTTGAATGTTTCTTGTAAAATTTTTCAGATTTTGGTTTGCCCGTTGGTTTTCTTGTAGGAAATTCGTTAGAGAACTGTTTACAACAGATAATTTTGTGAACTTTCTTTTTTCCTCTGACAAGCAGCCTCTGGGGCGAGCTGACGCCACAGACTAGGATATGGGGCCATCCGCTGCTGTGTACCCTCTTGCAGTAGTATTTTGAATGTTTCTTCTGAAATTTTTTAGATTTTGGTTTGCCCTCTTGTTCCTTTGTAGGAGATGGGTAAGAGAACTGTTTACAACGGATAAATTTGTGAACTTTTTTTTCCTTTGACAAGCAGCCTCTGGGGCGAGCTGACGCCTCAGACTCGGATATGGGGCCATCCGCTGCTGTGTTCCCTCTTGCAGTAGTATTTTGAATGTTTTCACTGGAGATTGTTAGATTTTGGTTTGCCCGTGAGCTTCTTTGTAGGAAATAGGCTAGAAAACTGTTTGGGTTAGGAAAATTTGTAAACTTTTTCCTTTCCTTTGACAAGCAGCCTCTAGGGCGAGCTGACGCCTCAGACTCGGATATGGGGCGCCCCGCTGCTGTGTACCCTCTTGCAGTAGTATTTTGAATGTTTCTTGTAGAATTTTTCAGATTTTGGTTGGCCCGTTATTTTTCTTGTAGGGGATAGATTAGAGAACTGTTTACAACAGATAAATTTGTGAACTTTCTTTTTTCCTTTGACAAGCAGCCTCTGGGGCGAGCTGACGCCTCAGACTAGGATATGGGGCACTCCGCTGCTGTGTACCCTCTTGCAGTAGTATTTTGAATGTTTCTTCTGACATTTTGTAGATTTTGGTTTGCCCTTTTGTTTCTTTGTAGGAGATAGGTTAGAGAACTGTTTACAACAGATAAATTTGTGAACTTTTTCTTTTGTTTTGACAAGCAGTCTCATGGGCGAGCTGACGCCTCAGACTCGGATTTGGGGCGCCCCGCTGCTGTGTACCCTCTTGCAGTAGTATTTTAAATGTTTCTTCTTAAATTTTTCAGATTTTGGTTTGCCCGTTTGCTTCTTTGTAGGAAATAGGCTAGAGAACTGTTTACGTTAGGAAAATTTGTAAACTTTTTCTTTTTCTTTGACAAGCAGCCTCTGGGGCGAGCTGACGCCTCAGACTCGGATATGGGGCACCCCGCTGCTGTGTACCCTCTTGCAGTAGTATTTTGAATGTTTCTTGTGAAATTTTTCAGATTTTGGTTTGCCCGTTGGGTTTCTTGTAGGAAATTGGTTAGAGAACTGTTTACAACAGATAATTTTGTGAACTTTCTTTTTTTCTTTGACAAGGAGCCTCTGGGGCGAGCTGACGTCTCAGACTCGGATATTGGGCCATCCGACGCTGTGTACCCTCTTGCAGTAGTATTTTAAATGTTTCTTCTGGAATTTTTCAGATTTTGGTTTGCCCGTTCGCTTCTTTGTAGGAAATAGGCTAGGAAACTGTTTACGTTAGGAAGATTTGCAAGCTTTTTCTTTTCCTTTGACAAGCAGCCTCTGGGGCGAGCTGACGCCTCAGACTCGGATATGGGGCGCCCCGCTGCTGTGTACCCTCTTGCGGTAGTATTTTGAATTTTTCTTGTAAATCTTTCCAGATTTTGGTTTGCCCGTTGGGTTTCTTGGAGGAAATTGGTTAGAGAACTGTTTACAACAGATAATTTTGTGAACTTTCTTTTTTCCTTTGACAAGCAGCCTCTGGGGCGAGCTGACGTCTCAGACCAGGATATGGGGCACTCTGCTGCTGTGTACCTTCTTGCAGTAGTATTTTGAATGTTTCTTTCAGAATTTTTTAGATTTTGGTTTGCCCGTTTCTTTCTTCGTAGAAGATAGGTTAGAGAACTGTTTACATTAGATGAATTTGTGAACTTTTTTTTTCTTTTGACAAGCAGCCTTTGGGGCGAGCTGACGCCTCAGACTCGGATATGGGCCCATCCGCTGCTGTGTACCCTCTTGCAGTACTATTTTGAATGTTTCTTCTGAAATTTTTCAGATTTTGGTTTGCCCGTTCGCTTCTTTGTAGGAAATAGGCTAGAGAACTGTTAACATTAGGAAAATTTGTAAACTTTTTCTTTTCCTTTGACAAGCAGCCTCTGGGGCGAGCTGACGCCTCAGACTCGAAAATGGGGCGCCCCGGTGCTGTGTACCCTCTTGCAGTCGTATTTTGAATGTTTCTTGTAAAATTTTTCAGATTTTGGTTTGCCCGTTGGTTTTCTTGTAGGAAATTCGTTAGAGAACTGTTTACAACAGATAATTTTGTGAACTTTCTTTTTTCCTCTGACAAGCAGCCTCTGGGGCGAGCTGACGCCACAGACTAGGATATGGGGCCATCCGCTGCTGTGTACCCTCTTGCAGTAGTATTTTGAATGTTTCTTCTGAAATTTTTTAGATTTTGGTTTGCCCTCTTGTTCCTTTGTAGGAGATGGGTAAGAGAACTGTTTACAACGGATAAATTTGTGAACTTTTTTTTCCTTTGACAAGCAGCCTCTGGGGCGAGCTGACGCCTCAGACTCGGATATGGGGCCATCCGCTGCTGTGTTCCCTCTTGCAGTAGTATTTTGAATGTTTTCACTGGAGATTGTTAGATTTTGGTTTGCCCGTGAGCTTCTTTGTAGGAAATAGGCTAGAAAACTGTTTGGGTTAGGAAAATTTGTAAACTTTTTCCTTTCCTTTGACAAGCAGCCTCTAGGGCGAGCTGACGCCTCAGACTCGGATATGGGGCGCCCCGCTGCTGTGTACCCTCTTGCAGTAGTATTTTGAATGTTTCTTGTAGAATTTTTCAGATTTTGGTTGGCCCGTTATTTTTCTTGTAGGGGATAGATTAGAGAACTGTTTACAACAGATAAATTTGTGAACTTTCTTTTTTCCTTTGACAAGCAGCCTCTGGGGCGAGCTGACGCCTCAGACTAGGATATGGGGCACTCCGCTGCTGTGTACCCTCTTGCAGTAGTATTTTGAATGTTTCTTCTGACATTTTTTAGATTGTGGTTTGCCATTTTGTTCCTTCGTAGGAGATAGGTTACAGAACTGTTTACAACAGATAAATTTGTGAACTTTTTTTTTCCTTCGACAAGCAGCCTCCGGGGCAAGCTGACGCCTCAGACTAGGATATGGGGCACTCGGCTGCTGTGTACCCTCTTGCAGTACTATTTTGAATGTTTCTCCTGAAACTTGGTAGATTTTGGTTTGCCCATTTCTTTCTTTGTAGGAGATAGGTTAGAGAACTGTTTACAACAGATAAATTTGTGAAGTTTTTCTTTTCTTTTGACAAGCAGTCTCATGGGCGAGCTGACGCCTCAGACTCGGATATTGGGCCATCCGACGCTGTGTACCCTCTTGCAGTAGTATTTTGAATGTTTCTTCTAAAATTTTTTAGATTTTGGTTTGCCCGTACGCTTCTTTGTAGGAAATAGGCTAGAGAACTGTTAACGTTAGGAAAATTTGTAAACTTTTTCTTTTCCTTTGACAAGCAGCCTCTGGGGCGAGCTGACGCCTCAGACTCGGAAATGGGGCGCCCCGCTGCTGTGTACCCTCTTGCAGTAGTATTTTGAATGTTTCTTGTAAAATTTTTCAGATTTTGGTTTGCCCGTTGGTTTTCTTGTAGGAAATTCGTTAGAGAACTGTTTTCAACAGATAATTTTGTGAACTTTCTTTTTTCCTCTGACAAGCAGCCTCTGGGGCGAGCTGACGCCACAGACTAGGATATGGGGCCATCCGCTGCTGTGTACCCTCTTGCAGTAGTATTTCGAATGTTTCTTCTGAAATTTTTTAGATTTTGGTTTGCCCTCTTGTTTCTTTGTAGGAGATAGGTGAGAGTACTGTTTACAATGGATAAATTTGTGAACTTTTTTTTCCTTTGACAAGCAGCCTCTGGGGCGAGCTGACGCCTCAGACTCGGATATGGGGCCATCCGCTGCTGTGTTCCCTCTTGCAGTAGTATTTTGAATGTTTTCACTGGAGATTGTTAGATTTTGGTTTGCCCGTTCGCTTCTTTGTAGGAAATAGGCTAGAAAACTGTTTGGGTTAGGAAAATTTGTAAACTTTTTCCTTTCCTTTGACAAGCAGCCTGTAGGGCGAGCTGACGCCTCAGACTCGGATATGGGGCGCCCCGCTGCTGTGTACCCTCTTGCAGTAGTATTTTAAATGTTTCTTGTAGAATTTTTCAGATT
Organism: Sussaba pulchella; assembly: GCA_963971145.1. Lineage (NCBI taxonomy): Eukaryota > Metazoa > Arthropoda > Insecta > Hymenoptera > Ichneumonidae > Sussaba > Sussaba pulchella. The sequence goes on from CAXAQZ010000104.1 coordinate 47,481, forward strand.
TTGGTTGGCCCGTTGGTTTTCTTGTAGGGGATAGATTAGAGAACTGTTTACAACAGATAAATTTGTGAACTTTCTTTTTTCCTTTGACAAGCAGCCTCTGGGGCGAGCTGACGCCTCAGACTAGGATATGGGGCACTCCGCTGCTGTGTACCCTCTTGCAGTAGTATTTTGAATGTTTCTTCTGACATTTTTTAGATTGTGGTTTGCCATTTTGTTTCTTCGTAGGAGATAGGTTACAGAACTGTTTACAACAGATAAATTTGTGAACTTTTTTTTTCCTTCGACAAGCAGCCTCCGGGGCAAGCTGACGCCTCAGACTAGGATATGGGGCACTCGGCTGCTGTGTACCCTCTTGCAGTAGTATTTTGAATGTTCCTTTCAGAATTTTTTAGATTTTGGTTTGCCCATTTCTTTCTTTGTAGAAGATAGGTTAGAGAACTGTTTACATTAGATGAATTTGTGAACTTTTTTTTTTCCTTTGACAAGCAGCCTCTGGGGCGAGCTGACGCCTCAGACTCGGATGTGGGGCCATCCGCTGCTGTGTACCCTCTTGCAGTACTATTTTGAATGTTTCTTCTGAAACTTTGTAGATTTTGGTTTGCCCTTTTGTTTCTTTGTAGGAGATAGGTTAGAGAACTGTTTACAACAGATAAATTTGTGAACTTTTTCTTTTGTTTTGACAAGCAGTCTCATAGGCGAGCTGACGCCTCAGACTCGGATATGAGGCGCCCCGCTGCTGTGTACCCTCTTTCAGTAGTATTTTGAATGTTTCTTCTCAAATTTTTCAGATTTTGGTTTGCCCGTTCGCTTCTTTGTAGGAAATAGGCTAGAGAACTGTTTACGTTAGGAAAATTTGTAAACTTTTTTTTTCCGTTGACAAGCAGCCTCTGGGGCAAGCTGACGCCTCAGACTAGGATATGGGGCACTCGGCTGCTGTGTACCCTCTTGCAGTAGTATTTTGAATGTTTCTTTTAGAATTTTTTAGATTTTGGTTTGCCCATTTCTTTCTTTGTAGAAGATAGGTTAGAGAACTGTTTACATTAGATGAATTTGTGAACTTTTTTTTTTCCTTTGACAAGCAGCCTCTGGGGCGAGCTGACGCCTCAGACTCGGATATGGGGCGCCCCGCTGCTGTGTACCCTCTTGCAGTAGTATTTTGAATGTTTCTTCTCAAATTTTTCAGATTTTGGTTTGCCCGTTCGCTTCTTTGTAGGAAATAGGCTAGAGAACTGTTTACGTTAGGAAAATTTGTAAACTTTTTCTTTTCCTTTGACAAGCAGCCTCTGGGGCGAGCTGACGCCTCAGACTCGGATATGGGGCGCCCCGCTGCTGTGTACCCTCTTGCAGTAGTATTTTGAATGTTTCTTGTAAAATTTTTCAGATTTTGGTTTGCCCGTTGGGTTTCTTGTAGGAAATTGGTTAGAGAACTGTTTACAACAGATAATTTCGTGAACTTTCTTTTTTCCTTTGACAAGCAGCCTCTGGGGCGAGCTGACGTCTCAGACTCGGATATTGGGCCATCCGACGCTGTGTACCCTCTTGCAGTAGTATTTTAAATGTTTCTTCTGGAATTTTTCAGATTTTGGTTTGCCCGTTCGCGTTTTTGTAGAAAATAGGCTAGGAAACTGTTTACGTTAGGAAAATTTGCAAGCTTTTTCTTTTCCTTTGACAAGCAGCCTCTGGGGCGAGCTGACGCCTCAGACTCGGATATGGGGCGCCCCGCTGCTGTGTACCCTCTTGCGGTAGTATTTTGAATTTTTCTTGTAAAATTTTTCAGATTTTGGTTTGCCCGTTGGGTTTCTTGGAGGAAATTGGTTAGAGAACTGTTTACAACAGATAATTTTGTGAACTTTCTTTTTTCCTTTGACAAGCAGCCTCTGGGGCGAGCTGACGTCTCAGACCAGGATATGGGGCACTCTGCTGCTGTGTACCTTTTTGCAGTAGTATTTTGAATCTTTCTTTCAGAATTTTTTAGATTTTGGTTTGCCCGTTTCTTTCTTCGTAGAAGATAGGTTAGAGAACTGTTCACATTAGATGAATTTGTGAACTTTTTTTTTTCTTTTGACAAGCAGCCTCTGGGGCTAGCTGACGCCTCAGACTCGGATATGGGCCCATCCGCTGCTGTGTACCCTCTTGCAGTACTATTTTGAATGTTTCTCCTGAAACTTTGTAGATTTTGGTTTGCCCTTTTCTTTCTTTGTAGGAGATAGGTTAGAGAACTGTTTACAACAGATAAATTTGTGAAGTTTTTCTTTTCTTTTGACAAGCAGTCTCATGGGCGAGCTGACGCCTCAGACTCGGATATTGGGCCATCCGACGCTGTGTACCCTCTTGCAGTAGTATTTTGAATGTTTCTTCTGAAATTTTTTAGATTTTGGTTTGCCCGTTCGCTTCTTTGTAGGAAATAGGCTAGAGAACTGTTAACGTTAGGAAAATTTGTAAACTTTTTCTTTTCCTTTGACAAGCAGCCTCTGGGGCGAGCTGACGCCTCAGACTCGGAAATGGGGCGCCCCGCTGCTGTGTACCCTCTTGCAGTAGTATTTTGAATGTTTCTTGTAAAATTTTTCAGATTTTGGTTTGCCCGTTGGTTTTCTTGTAGGAAATTCGTTAGAGAACTGTTTTCAACAGATAATTTTGTGAACTTTTTTTTTTCCTCTGACAAGCAGCCTCTGGGGCGAGCTGACGCCACAGACTAGGATATGGGGCCATCCGCTGCTGTGTACCCTCTTGCAGTAGTATTTCGAATGTTTCTTCTGAAATTTTTTAGATTTTGGTTTGCCCTCTTGTTTCTTTGTAGGAGATAGGTGAGAGTACTGTTTACAATGGATAAATTTGTGAACTTTTTTTTCCTTTGACAAGCAGCCTCTGGGGCGAGCTGACGCCTCAGACTCGGATATGGGGCCATCCGATGCCGTGTTCCCTCTTGCAGTAGTATTTTGAATGTTTCCACTGGAGATTGTTAGATTTTGGTTTGCCCGTTCGCTTCTTTGTAGGAAATAGGCTAGAGGACTGTTTACGTCAGGAAAATTTGTAAACTTTTTCCTTTCCTTTGACAAGCAGCCTCTGGGGCGAGCTGACGCCTCAGACTCGGATATGGGGCGCCCCGCTGCTGTGTACCCTCTTGCAGTAGTATTTTGAATGTTTCTCGTAGAATTTTTCAGATTTTGGTTGGCCCGTTGGTTTTCTTGTAGGGGATAGATTAGAGAACTGTTTACAACAGATAAATTTGTGAACTTTCTTTTTTTCTTTGACAAGCAGCCTCTGGGGCGAGCTGACGCCTCAGACTAAGATATGGGGCACTCCGCTGCTGTGTACCCTCTTGCAGTAGTATTTTGAATGTTTCTTCTAAAATTTTTTAGATTGTGGTTTGCCATTTTGTTTCTTCGTAGGAGATAGGTTACAGAACTGTTTACAGTAGATAAATTTGTAAACTTTTTTTTTCCTTCGACAAGCAGCCTCTGGGGCAAGCTGACGCCTCAGACTAGGATATGGGGCACTCGGCTGCTGTGTACCCTCTTGCAGTAGTATTTTGAATGTTTCTTTTAGAATTTTTTAGATTTTGGTTCGCCCATTTCTTTCTTTGTAGAAGATAGGTTAGAGAACTGTTTACATTAGATGAGTTTGTGAACTTTTTTTTTTCCTTTGACAAGCAGCCTCTGGGGCGAGCTGACGCCTCAGACTCGGATGTGGGGCCATCCGCTGCTGTGTACCCTCTTGCAGTACTATTTTGAATGTTTCTTCTGAAATTTTTCAGATTTTGGTTTGCCCGTTCGCTTCTTTGTAGGAAATAGGCTAGAGAACTGTTAACATTAGGAAAATTTGTAAACGTTTCTTTTCCTTTGACAAGCAGCCTCTGGGGCGAGCTGACGCCTCAGACTCGAAAATGGGGCGCCCCGGTGCTGTGTACCCTCTTGCAGTCGTATTTTGAATGTTTCTTGTAAAATTTTTCAGATTTTGGTTTGCCCGTTGGTTTTCTTGTAGGAAATTCGTTAGAGAACTGTTTACAACAGATAATTTTGTGAACCTTCTTTTTTCCTCTGACAAGCAGCCTCTGGGGCGAGCTGACGCCACAGACTAGGATATGGGGCCATCTGCTGCTGTGTACCCTCTTGCAGTAGTATTTTGAATGTTTCTTCTGAAATTTTTTAGATTTTGGTTTGCCCTCTTGTTCCTTTGTAGGAGATGGGTGAGAGAACTGTTTACAACGGATAAATTTGTGAACTTTTTTTTCCTTTGACAAGCAGCCTCTGGGGCGAGCTGACGCCTCAGACTCGGATATGGGGCCATCCGCTGCTGTGTTCCCTCTTGCAGTAGTATTTTGAATGTTTTCACTGGAGATTGTTAGATTTTGGTTTGCCCGTTCGCTTCTTTGCAGGAAATAGGCTAGAAAACTGTTTGGGTTAGGAAAATTTGTAAACTTTTTCCTTTCCTTTGACAAGCAGCCTCTAGGGCGAGCTGACGCCTCAGACTCGGATATGGGGCGCCCCGCTGCTGTGTACCCTCTTGCAGTAGTATTTTGAATGTTTCCACTGGAGATTGTTAGATTTTGGTTTGCCCGTTCGCTTCTTTGTAGGAAATAGGCTAGAGGCCTGTTTACGTCAGGAAAATTTGTAAACTTTTTCCTTTCCTTTGACAAGCAGCCTCTGGGGCGAGCTGACGCCTCAGACTCGGATATGGGGCGCCCCGCTGCTGTGTACCCTCTTGCAGTAGTATTTTGAATGTTTCTTGTAGAATTTTTCAGATTTTGGTTGGCCCGTTGGTTTTCTTGTAGGGGATAGATTAGAGAACTGTTTACAACAGATAATTTTGTAAACTTTCTTTTTTCTTTTGACAAGCAGCCTCTGGGGCGAGCTGACGCCTCAGACTCCGATATGGGGCCAAACGCTGCTGTGTTCCCTCTTGCAGTAGCATTTTGAATGTTTCTACTGGAGATTTTTAGATTTTGGTTTGCCCTTTTGTTTCTTTGTAGGAGATAGGATCGAGAACTGTTTGGAACAGATAAATTCGTGAACTTTCTTTCCTCTTTTGACAAGCAGCCTCTGGGGCGAGCTGACGCCTCAGACTCGGATATGGGGGCATCCGCTGCTGTGTACCCTCTTGCAGTAGTATTTTGAATGTTTCTTCTAAAACTTTGTAGATTTTGGTTTGCCCTTTTGTTTTTTTGTAGAAGATAGGTTAGAGAACTGTTTACAACAGATAATTTTGTAAACTTTCTTTTTTTCTTTGACAAGCAGCCTCTGGGGCGAGCTGACGCCTCAGACTCGGATATGGGGCCAGCCGCTGCTGTGTTCCCTCTTGCAGTAGCATTTTGAATGTTTCTACTGGAGATTCTTAGATTTTGGTTTGCCCTTTTGTTTCTTTGTAGGAGATAGGTTAGAGAACTGTTTACATTAGATGAATTTGTGAACTTTTTTTTTTCCTTTGACAAGCAGCCTCTGGGGCGAGCTGACGCCTCAGACTCGGATATGGGGCGCCCCGCTGCTGTGTACCCTCTTGCAGTAGTATTTTGAATGTTTCTTCTCAAATTTTTCAGATTTTGGTTTGCCCGTTCATTTTTTTGTAGGAAATAGGCTAGAGAACTGTTTACGTTAGGAAAATTCGTAAACTTTTTCTTTTCCTTTGACAAGCAGCCTCTGGGGCGAGCTGACACCTCAGACTCGGATATGGGCGCCCCGCTGCTGTGTACCCTCTTGCAGTAGTATTTTGAATGTTTCTTGTAAAATTTTTCAGATTTTGGTTTGCCCGTTGGGTTTCTTGTAGGAAATTGGTTAGAGAACTGTTTACAACAGATAATTTTGTGAACTTTCTTTTTTCCTTTGACAAGCAGCCTCTGGGGCGAGCTGACGTCTCAGACTCGGACTTTGGGCCATCCGACGCTGTGTACCCTCTTGCAGTAGTATTTTAAATTTTTCTTCTGTAATTTTTCAGATTTTGGTTTGCCCGTTCGCTTCTTTGTAGGAAATAAGCTAGAGAACTGTTTACGTTAGGAAAATTTTCAAACTTTTTCTTTTCCTTTGACAAGCAGCCTCTGGGGCGAGCTGACGCCTCAGACTCGGATATGGGGCGCCCCGCTGCTGTGTACCCTTTTGCAGTAGTATTTTGAATGTTTTTTGTAAAATTTTCCAGATTTTGGTTTGCCCGTTGGGTTTCTTGTAGGAAATTGGTTAGAGAACTGTTTACAACAGATAATTTTGTAAACTTTTTTTTTCCGTTGACAAGCAGCCTCTGGGGCAAGCTGACGCCTCAGACTAGGATATGGGGCACTCGGCTGCTGTGTACCCTCTTGCAGTAGTATTTTGAATGTTTCTTTTAGAATTTTTTAGATTTTGGTTTGCCCATTTCTTTCTTTGTAGAAGATAGGTTAGAGAACTGTTTACATTAGATGAATTTGTGAACTTTTTTTTTTCCTTTGACAAGCAGCCTCTAGGGCGAGCTGACGCCTCAGACTCGGATATGGGGCGCCCCGCTGCTGTGTACCCTCTTGCAGTAGTATTTTGAATGTTTCTTCTCAAATTTTTCAGATTTTGGTTTGCCCGTTCGCTTCTTTGTAGGAAATAGGCTAGAGAACTGTTTACGTTAGGAAAATTTGTAAACTTTTTCTTTTCCTTTGACAAGCAGCCTCTGGGGCGAGCTGACGCCTCAGACTCGGATATGGGGCGCCCCGCTGCTGTGCACCCTCTTGCAGTAGTATTTTGAATGTTTCTTGTAAAATTTTTCAGATTTTGGTTTGCCCGTTGGGTTTCTTGTAGGAAATTGGTTAGAGAACTGTTTACAACAGATAATTTCGTGAACTTTCTTTTTTCCTTTGACAAGCAGCCTCTGGGGCGAGCTGACGTCTCAGACTCGGATATTGGGCCATCCGACGCTGTGTACCCTCTTGCAGTAGTATTTTAAATGTTTCTTCTGGAATTTTTCAGATTTTGGTTTGCCCGTTCGCGTTTTTGTAGAAAATAGGCTAGGAAACTGTTTACGTTACGAAAATTTGCAAGCTTTTTCTTTTCCTTTGACAAGCAGCCTCTGGGGCGAGCTGACGCCTCAGACTCGGATATGGGGCGCCCCGCTGCTGTGTACCCTCTTGCGGTAGTATTTTGAATTTTTCTTGTAAAATTTTTCAGATTTTGGTTTGCCCGTTGGGTTTCTTGGAGGAAATTGGTTAGAGAACTGTTTACAACAGATAATTTTGTGAACTTTCTTTTTTCCTTTGACAAGCAGCCTCTGGGGCGAGCTGACGTCTCAGACCAGGATATGGGGCACTCTGCTGCTGTGTACCTTCTTGCAGTAGTATTTTGAATCTTTCTTTCAGAATTTTTTAGATTTTGGTTTGCCCGTTTCTTTCTTCGTAGAAGATAGGTTAGAGAACTGTTCACATTAGATGAATTTGTGAACTTTTTTTTTTCTTTTGACAAGCAGCCTCTGGGGCGAGCTGACGCCTCAGACTCGGATATGGGCCCATCCGCTGCTGTGTACCCTCTTGCAGTACTATTTTGAATGTTTCTCCTGAAACTTTGTAGATTTTGGTTTGCCCTTTTCTTTCTTTGTAGGAGATAGGTTAGAGAACTGTTTACAACAGATAAATTTGTGAAGTTTTTCTTTTCTTTTGACAAGCAGTCTCATGGGCGAGCTGACGCCTCAGACTCGGATATTGGGCCATCCGACGCTGTGTACGCTCTTGCAGTAGTATTTTGAATGTTTATTCTGAAATTTTTTAGATTTTGGTTTGCCCGTTCGCTTCTTTGTAGGAAATAGGCTAGAGAACTGTTAACGTTAGGAAAATTTGTAAACTTTTTTTTTTCCTTTGACAAGCAGCCTCTGGGGCGAGCTGACGCCTCAGACTCGGAAATGGGGCGCCCCGCTGCTGTGTACCCTCTTGCAGTAGTATTTTGAATGTTTCTTGTAAAATTTTTCAGATTTTGGTTTGCCCGTTGGTTTTCTTGTAGGAAATTCGTTAGAGAACTGTTTTCAACAGATAATTTTGTGAACTTTCTTTTTTCCTCTGACAAGCAGCCTCTGGGGCGAGCTGACGCCACAGACTAGGATATGGGGCCATCCGCTGCTGTGTACCCTCTTGCAGTAGTATTTCGAATGTTTCTTCTGAAATTTTTTAGATTTTGGTTTGTCCTCTTGTTTCTTTGTAGGAGATAGGTGAGAGTACTGTTTACAATGGATAAATTTGTGAACTTTTTTTTCCTTTGACAAGCAGCCTCTGGGGCGAGCTGACGCCTCAGACTCGGATATGGGGCACTCGGCTGCTGTGTACCATCTTGCAGTAGTATTTTGAATGTTTCTTTTAGAATTTTTTAGATTTTGGTTCGCCCATTTTTTTCTTTGTAGAAGATAGGTTAGAGAACTGTTTACATTAGATGAGTTTGTGAACTTTTTTTTTTCCTTTGACAAGCAGCCTCTGGGGCGAGCTGACGCCTCAGACTCGGATGTGGGGCCATCCGCTGCTGTGTACCCTCTTGCAGTACTATTTTGAATGTTTCTTCTGAAACTTTGTAGATTTTGGTTTGCCCTTTTGTTTCTTTGTAGGAGATAGGTTAGAGAACTGTTTACAACAGATAAATTTGTGAACTTTTTCTTTTCTTTTGACAAGCAGTCTCATGGGCGAGCTGACGCCTCAGACTCGGATATGGGGCGCCCCGCTGCTGTGTACCCTCTTGCAGTAGTATTTTAAATGTTTCTTCTTAAATTTTTCAGATTTTGGTTTGCCCGTTTGCTTCTTTGTAGGAAATAGGCTAGAGAACTGTTTACGTTAGGAAAATTTGTAAACTTTTTCTTTTTCTTTGACAAGCAGCCTCTGGGGCGAGCTGACGCCTCAGACTCGGATATGGGGCACCCCGCTGCTGTGTACCCTCTTGCAGTAGTATTTTGAATGTTTCTTGTGAAATTTTTCAGATTTTGGTTTGCCCGTTGGGTTTCTTGTAGGAAATTGGTTAGAGAACTGTTTACAACAGATAATTTTGTGAACTTTCTTTTTTTCTTTGACAAGGAGCCTCTGGGGCGAGCTGACGTCTCAGACTCGGATATTGGGCCATCCGACGCTGTGTACCCTCTTGCAGTAGTATTTTAAATGTTTCTTCTGGAATTTTTCAGATTTTGGTTTGCCCGTTCGCTTCTTTGTAGGAAATAGGCTAGGAAACTGTTTACGTTAGGAAGATTTGCAAGCTTTTTCTTTTCCTTTGACAAGCAGCCTCTGGGGCGAGCTGACGCCTCAGACTCGGATATGGGGCGCCCCGCTGCTGTGTACCCTCTTGCGGTAGTATTTTGAATTTTTCTTGTAAATCTTTCCAGATTTTGGTTTGCCCGTTGGGTTTCTTGGAGGAAATTGGTTAGAGAACTGTTTACAACAGATAATTTTGTGAACTTTCTTTTTTCCTTTGACAAGCAGCCTCTGGGGCGAGCTGACGTCTCAGACCAGGATATGGGGCACTCTGCTGCTGTGTACCTTCTTGCAGTAGTATTTTGAATGTTTCTTTCAGAATTTTTTAGATTTTGGTTTGCCCGTTTCTTTCTTCGTAGAAGATAGGTTAGAGAACTGTTTACATTAGATGAATTTGTGAACTTTTTTTTTCTTTTGACAAGCAGCCTTTGGGGCGAGCTGACGCCTCAGACTCGGATATGGGCCCATCCGCTGCTGTGTACCCTCTTGCGGTACTATTTTGAATGTTTCTTCTGAAATTTTTCAGATTTTGGTTTGCCCGTTCGCTTCTTTGTAGGAAATAGGCTAGAGAACTGTTAACATTAGGAAAATTTGTAAACTTTTTCTTTTCCTTTGACAAGCAGCCTCTGGGGCGAGCTGACGCCTCAGACTCGAAAATGGGGCGCCCCGGTGCTGTGTACCCTCTTGCAGTCGTATTTTGAATGTTTCTTGTAAAATTTTTCAGATTTTGGTTTGCCCGTTGGTTTTCTTGTAGGAAATTCGTTAGAGAACTGTTTACAACAGATAATTTTGTGAACTTTCTTTTTTCCTCTGACAAGCAGCCTCTGGGGCGAGCTGACGCCACAGACTAGGATATGGGGCCATCCGCTGCTGTGTACCCTCTTGCAGTAGTATTTTGAATGTTTCTTCTGAAATTTTTTAGATTTTGGTTTGCCCTCTTGTTCCTTTGTAGGAGATGGGTGAGAGAACTGTTTACAACGGATAAATTTGTGAACTTTTTTTTCCTTTGACAAGCAGCCTCTGGGGCGAGCTGACGCCTCAGACTCGGATATGGGGCCATCCGCTGCTGTGTTCCCTCTTGCAGTAGTATTTTGAATGTTTTCACTGGAGATTGTTAGATTTTGGTTTGCCCGTGAGCTTCTTTGTAGGAAATAGGCTAGAAAACTGTTTGGGTTAGGAAAATTTGTAAACTTTTTCCTTTCCTTTGACAAGCAGCCTCTAGGGCGAGCTGACGCCTCAGACTCGGATATGGGGCGCCCCGCTGCTGTGTACCCTCTTGCAGTAGTATTTTGAATGTTTCTTGTAGAATTTTTCAGATTTTGGTTGGCCCGTTGGTTTTCTTGTAGGGGATAGATTAGAGAACTGTTTACAACAGATAAATTTGTGAACTTTCTTTTTTCCTTTGACAAGCAGCCTCTGGGGCGAGCTGACGCCTCAGACTAGGATATGGGGCACTCCGCTGCTGTGTACCCTCTTGCAGTAGTATTTTGAATGTTTCTTCTGACATTTTTTAGATTGTGGTTTGCCATTTTGTTCCTTCGTAGGAGATAGGTTACAGAACTGTTTACAACAGATAAATTTGTGAACTTTTTTTTTCCTTCGACAAGCAGCCTTCGGGGCAAGCTGACGCCTCAGACTAGGATATGGGGCACTCGGCTGCTGTGTACCCTCTTGCAGTACTATTTTGAATGTTTCTCCTGAAACTTGGTAGATTTTGGTTTGCCCATTTCTTTCTTTGTAGGAGATAGGTTAGAGAACTGTTTACAACAGATAAATTTGTGAAGTTTTTCTTTTCTTTTGACAAGCAGTCTCATGGGCGAGCTGACGCCTCAGACTCGGATATTGGGCCATCCGACGCTGTGTACCCTCTTGCAGTAGTATTTTGAATGTTTCTTCTGAAATTTTTTAGATTTTGGTTTGCCCGTTCGCTTCTTTGTAGAAAATAGGCTAGAGAACTGTTAACGTTAGGAAAATTTGTAAACTTTTCCTTTTCCTTTGACAAGCAGCCTCTGGGGCGAGCTGACGCCTCAGACTCGGAAATGGGGCGCCCCGCTGCTGTGTACCCTCTTGCAGTAGTATTTTGAATGTTTCTTGTAAAATTTTTCAGATTTTGGTTTGCCCATTGGTTTTCTTGTAGGAAATTCGTTAGAGAACTGTTTTCAACAGATAATTTTGTGAACTTTCTTTTTTCCTCTGACAAGCAGCCTCTGGGGCGAGCTGACGCCACAGACTAGGATATGGGGCCATCCGCTGCTGTGTACCCTCTTGCAGTAGTATTTCGAATGTTTCTTCTGAAATTTTTTAGATTTTGGTTTGCCCTCTTGTTTCTTTGTAGGAGATAGGTGAGAGTACTGTTTACAATGGATAAATTTGTGAACTTTTTTTTCCTTTGACAAGCAGCCTCTGGGGCGAGCTGACGCCTCAGACTCGGATATGGGGCCATCCGCTGCTGTGTTCCCTCTTGCAGTAGTATTTTGAATGTTTTCACTGGAGATTGTTAGATTTTGGTTTGCCCGTTCGCTTCTTTGTAGGAAATAGGCTAGAAAACTGTTTGGGTTAGGAAAATTTGTAAACTTTTTCCTTTCCTTTGACAAGCAGCCTCTAGGGCGAGCTGACGCCTCAGACTCGGATATGGGGCGCCCCGCTGCTGTGTACCCTCTTGCAGTAGTATTTTAAATGTTTCTTGTAGAATTTTTCAGATTTTGGTTGGCCCGTTGGTTTTCTTGTAGGGGATAGATTAGAGAACTGTTTACAACAGATAAATTTGTGAACTTTCTTTTTTCCTTTGACAAGCAGCCTCTGGGGCGAGCTGACGCCTCAGACTAGGATATGGGGCACTCCGCTGCTGTGTACCCTCTTGCAGTAGTATTTTGAATGTTTCTTCTGACATTTTTTAGATTGTGGTTTGCCATTTTGTTTCTTCGTAGGAGATAGGTTACAGAACTGTTTACAACAGATAAATTTGTGAACTTTTTTTTTCCTTCGACAAGCAGCCTCCGGGGCAAGCTGACGCCTCAGACTAGGATATGGGGCACTCGGCTGCTGTGTACCCTCTTGCAGTAGTATTTTGAATGTTTCTTTCAGAATTTTTTAGATTTTGGTTTGCCCATTTCTTTCTTTGTAGAAGATAGGTTAGAGAACTGTTTACATTAGATGAATTTGTGAACTTTTTTTTTTCCTTTGACAAGCAGCCTCTGGGGCGAGCTGACGCCTCAGACTCGGATGTGGGGCCATCCGCTGCTGTGTACCCTCTTGCAGTACTATTTTGAATGTTTCTTCTGAAACTTTGTAGATTTTGGTTTGCCCTTTTGTTTCTTTGTAGGAGATAGGTTAGAGAACTGTTTACAACAGATAAATTTGTGAACTTTTTCTTTTGTTTTGACAAGCAGTCTCATAGGCGAGCTGACGCCTCAGACTCGGATATGAGGCGCCCCGCTGCTGTGTACCCTCTTTCAGTAGTATTTTGAATGTTTCTTCTCAAATTTTTCAGATTTTGGTTTGCCCGTTCGCTTCTTTGTGGGAAATAGGCTAGAGAACTGTTTACGTTAGGAAAATTTGTAAACTTTTTTTTTCCGTTGACAAGCAGCCTCTGGGGCAAGCTGACGCCTCAGACTAGGATATGGGGCACTCGGCTGCTGTGTACCCTCTTGCAGTAGTATTTTGAATGTTTCTTTTAGAATTTTTTAGATTTTGGTTTGCCCATTTCTTTCTTTGTAGAAGATAGGTTAGAGAACTGTTGACATTAGATGAATTTGTGAACTTTTTTTTTTCCTTTGACAAGCAGCCTCTGGGGCGAGCTGACGCCTCAGACTCGGATATGGGGCGCCCCGCTGCTGTGTACCCTCTTGCAGTAGTATTTTGAATGTTTCTTCTCAAATTTTTCAGATTTTGGTTTGCCCGTTCGCTTCTTTGTAGGAAATAGGCTAGAGAACTGTTTACGTTAGGAAAATTTGTAAACTTTTTCTTTTCCTTTGACAAGCAGCCTCTGGGGCGAGCTGACGCCTCAGACTCGGATATGGGGCGCCCCGCTGCTGTGTACCCTCTTGCAGTAGTATTTTGAATGTTTCTTGTAAAATTTTTCAGATTTTGGTTTGCCCGTTGGGTTTCTTGTAGGAAATTGGTTAGAGAACTGTTTACAACAGATAATTTCGTGAACTTTCTTTTTTCCTTTGACAAGCAGCCTCTGGGGCGAGCTGACGTCTCAGACTCGGATATTGGGCCATCCGACGCTGTGTACCCTCTTGCAGTAGTATTTTAAATGTTTCTTCTGGAATTTTTCAGATTTTGGTTTGCCCGTTCGCGTTTTTGTAGAAAATAGGCTAGGAAACTGTTTACGTTAGGAAAATTTGCAAGCTTTTTCTTTTCCTTTGACAAGCAGCCTCTGGGGCGAGCTGACGCCTCAGACTCGGATATGGGGCGCCCCGCTGCTGTGTACCCTCTTGCGGTAGTATTTTGAATTTTTCTTGTAAAATTTTTCAGATTTTGGTTTGCCCGTTGGGTTTCTTGGAGGAAATTGGTTAGAGAACTGTTTACAACAGATAATTTTGTGAACTTTCTTTTTTCCTTTGACAAGCAGCCTCTGGGGCGAGCTGACGTCTCAGACCAGGATATGGGGCACTCTGCTGCTGTGTACCTTTTTGCAGTAGTATTTTGAATCTTTCTTTCAGAATTTTTTAGATTTTGGTTTGCCCGTTTCTTTCTTCGTAGAAGATAGGTTAGAGAACTGTTCACATTAGATGAATTTGTGAACTTTTTTTTTTCTTTTGACAAGCAGCCTCTGGGGCTAGCTGACGCCTCAGACTCGGATATGGGCCCATCCGCTGCTGTGTACCCTCTTGCAGTACTATTTTGAATGTTTCTCCTGAAACTTTGTAGATTTTGGTTTGCCCTTTTCTTTCTTTGTAGGAGATAGGTTAGAGAACTGTTTACAACAGATAAATTTGTGAAGTTTTTCTTTTCTTTTGACAAGCAGTCTCATGGGCGAGCTGACGCCTCAGACTCGGATATTGGGCCATCCGACGCTGTGTACCCTCTTGCAGTAGTATTTTGAATGTTTCTTCTGAAATTTTTTAGATTTTGGTTTGCCCGTTCGCTTCTTTGTAGGAAATAGGCTAGAGAACTGTTAACGTTAGGAAAATTTGTAAACTTTTTCTTTTCCTTTGACAAGCAGCCTCTGGGGCGAGCTGACGCCTCAGACTCGGAAATGGGGCGCCCCGCTGCTGTGTACCCTCTTGCAGTAGTATTTTGAATGTTTCTTGTAAAATTTTTCAGATTTTGGTTTGCCCGTTGGTTTTCTTCTAGGAAATTCGTTAGAGAACTGTTTTCAACAGATAATTTTGTGAACTTTCTTTTTTCCTCTGACAAGCAGCCTCTGGGGCGAGCTGACGCCACAGACTAGGATATGGGGCCATCCGCTGCTGTGTACCCTCTTGCAGTAGTATTTCGAATGTTTCTTCTGAAATTTTTTAGATTTTGGTTTGCCCTCTTGTTTCTTTGTAGGAGATAGGTGAGAGTACTGTTTACAATGGATAAATTTGTGAACTTTTTTTTCCTTTGACAAGCAGCCTCTGGGGCGAGCTGACGCCTCAGACTCGGATATGGGGCCATCCGATGCCGTGTTCCCTCTTGCAGTAGTATTTTGAATGTTTCCACTGGAGATTGTTAGATTTTGGTTTGCCCGTTCGCTTCTTTGTAGGAAATAGGCTAGAGGACTGTTTACGTCAGGAAAATTTGTAAACTTTTTCCTTTCCTTTGACAAGCAGCCTCTGGGGCGAGCTGACGCCTCAGACTCGGATATGGGGCGCCCCGCTGCTGTGTACCCTCTTGCAGTAGTATTTTGAATGTTTCTTGTAGAATTTTTCAGATTTTGGTTGGCCCGTTGGTTTTCTTGTAGGGGATAGATTAGAGAACTGTTTACAACAGATAAATTTGTGAACTTTCTTTTTTCCTTTGACAAGCAGCCTCTGGGGCGAGCTGACGCCTCAGACTAGGATATGGGGCACTCGGCTGCTGTGTACCCTCTTGCAGTAGTATTTTGAATGTTTCTTTTAGAATTTTTTAGATTTTGGTTCGCCCATTTCTTTCTTTGTGGAAGATAGGTTAGAGAACTGTTTACATTAGATGAGTTTGTGAACTTTTTTTTTTCCTTTGACAAGCAGCCTCTGGGGCGAGCTGACGCACCAGACTCGGATGTGGGGCCATCTGCTGCTGTGTACCCTCTTGCAGTACTATTTTGAATGTTTCTTCTGAAACTTTGTAGATTTTGGTTTGCCCTTTTGTTTCTTTGTAGGAGATAGGTTAGAGAACTGTTTACAACAGATAAATTTGTGAACTTTTTCTTTTGTTTTGACAAGCAGTCTCATGGGCGAGCTGACGCCTCAGACTCGGATATGGGGCGCCCCGCTGCTGTGTACCCTCTTGCAGTAGTATTTTGAATGTTTCTTGTGAAATTTTTCAGATTTTGGTTTGCCCGTTGGGTTTCTTGTAGGAAATTGGTTAGAGAACTGTTTACAACAGATAATTTTGTGAACTTTCTTTTTTTCTTTGACAAGGAGCCTCTGGGGCGAGCTGACGTCTCAGACTCGGATATTGGGCCATCCGACGCTGTGTACCCTCTTGCAGTAGTATTTTAAATGTTTCTTCTGGAATTTTTCAGATTTTGGTTTGCCCGTTCGCTTCTTTGTAGGAAATAGGCTAGGAAACTGTTTACGTTAGGAAGATTTGCAAGCTTTTTCTTTTCCTTTGACAAGCAGCCTCTGGGGCGAGCTGACGCCTCAGACTCGGATATGGGGCGCCCCGCTGCTGTGTACCCTCTCGCAATAGTATTTTGAATGTTTCTTGTAAAATTTTTCAGATTTTGGTTTGCCCGTTGGGTTTCTTGGAGGAAATTGGTTAGAGAACTGTTTACAACAGATAATTTTGTGAACTTTCTTTTTTCCTTTGACAAGCAGCCTCTGGGGCGAGCTGACGTCTCAGACCAGGATATGGGGCACTCTGCTGCTGTGTACCTTCTTGCAGTAGTATTTTGAATGTTTCTTTCAGAATTTTTTAGATTTTGGTTTGCCCGTTTCTTTCTTCGTAGAAGATAGGTTAGAGAACTGTTTACATTAGATGAATTTGTGAACTTTTTTTTTCTTTTGACAAGCAGCCTTTGGGGCGAGCTGACGCCTCAGACTCGGATATGGGCCCATCCGCTGCTGTGTACCCTCTTGCAGTACTATTTTGAATGTTTCTTCTGAAATTTTTCAGATTTTGGTTTGCCCGTTCGCGTTTTTGTAGAAAATAGGCTAGGAAACTGTTTACGTTAGGAAAATTTGCAAGCTTTTTCTTTTCCTTTGACAAGCAGCCTCTGGGGCGAGCTGACGCCTCAGACTCGGATATGGGGCGCCCCGCTGCTGTGTACCCTCTTGCAGTAGTATTTTGAATGTTTCTTGTGAAATTTTTCAGATTTTGGTTTGCCCGTTGGGTTTCTTGTAGGAAATTGGTTAGAGAACTGTTTACAACAGATAATTTTGTGAACTTTCTTTTTTTCTTTGACAAGGAGCCTCTGGGGCGAGCTGACGTCTCAGACTCGGATATTGGGCCATCCGACGCTGTGTACCCTCTTGCAGTAGTATTTTAAATGTTTCTTCTGGAATTTTTCAGATTTTGGTTTGCCCGTTCGCTTCTTAATAGGAAATAGGCTAGGAAACTGTTTACGTTAGGAAGATTTGCAAGCTTTTTCTTTTCCTTTGACAAGCAGCCTCTGGGGCGAGCTGACGCCTCAGACTCGGATATGGGGCGCCCCGCTGCTGTGTACCCTCTTGCAATAGTATTTTGAATGTTTCTTGTAAAATTTTTCAGATTTTGGTTTGCCCGTTGGGTTTCTTGGAGGAAATTGGTTAGAGAACTGTTTACAACAGATAATTTTGTGAACTTTCTTTTTTCCTTTGACAAGCAGCCTCTGGGGCGAGCTGACGTCTCAGACCAGGATATGGGGCACTCTGCTGCTGTGTACCTTCTTGCAGTAGTATTTTGAATGTTTCTTTCAGAATTTTTTTGATTTTGGTTTGCCCGTTTCTTTCTTCGTAGAAGATAGGTTAGAGAACTGTTTACATTAGATGAATTTGTGAACTTTTTTTTTCTTTTGACAAGCAGCCTTTGGGGCGAGCTGACGCCTCAGACTCGGATATGGGCCCATCCGCTGCTGTGTACCCTCTTGCAGTACTATTTTGAATGTTTCTTCTGAAATTTTTCAGATTTTGGTTTGCCCGTTCGCTTCTTTGTAGGAAATAGGCTAGAGAACTGTTAACATTAGGAAAATTTGTAAACTTTTTCTTTTCCTTTGACAAGCAGCCTCTGGGGCGAGCTGACGCCTCAGACTCGAAAATGGGGCGCCCCGGTGCTGTGTACCCTCTTGCAGTCGTATTTTGAATGTTTCTTGTAAAATTTTTCAGATTTTGGTTTGCCCGTTGGTTTTCTTGTAGGAAATTCGTTAGAGAACTGTTTACAACAGATAATTTTGTGAACTTTCTTTTTTCCTCTGACAAGCAGCCTCTGGGGCGAGCTGACGCCACAGACTAGGATATGGGGCCATCCGCTGCTGTGTACCCTCTTGCAGTAGTATTTTGAATGTTTCTTCTGAAATTTTTTAGATTTTGGTTTGCCCTCTTGTTCCTTTGTAGGAGATGGGTGAGAGAACTGTTTACAACGGATAAATTTGTGAACTTTTTTTTCCTTTGACAAGCAGCCTCTGGGGCGAGCTGACGCCTCAGACTCGGATATGGGGCCATCCGCTGCTGTGTTCCCTCTTGCAGTAGTATTTTGAATGTTTTCACTGGAGATTGTTAGATTTTGGTTTGCCCGTTCGCTTCTTTGCAGGAAATAGGCTAGAAAACTGTTTGGGTTAGGAAAATTTGTAAACTTTTTCCTTTCCTTTGACAAGCAGCCTCTAGGGCGAGCTGACGCCTCAGACTCGGATATGGGGCGCCCCGCTGCTGTGTACCCTCTTGCAGTAGTATTTTGAATGTTTCTTGTAGAATTTTTCAGATTTTCGTTGGCCCGTTGGTTTTCTTGTAGGGGATAGATTAGAGAACTGTTTACAACAGATAAATTTGTGAACTTTCTTTTTTCCTTTGACAAGCAGCCTCTGGGGCGAGCTGACGCCTCAGACTAGGATATGGGGCACTCCGCTGCTGTGTACCCTCTTGCAGTAGTATTTTGAATGTTTCTTCTGACATTTTTTAGATTGTGGTTTGCCATTTTGTCTCTTCGTAGGAGATAGGTTACAGAACTGTTTACAACAGATAAATTTGTGAACTTTTTTTTTCCTTCGACAAGCAGCCTCCGGGGCAAGCTGACGCCTCAGACTAGGATATGGGGCACTCGGCTGCTGTGTACCCTCTTGCAGTACTATTTTGAATGTTTCTTCTGAAACTTTGTAGATTTTGGTTTGCCCTTTTGTTTCTTTGTAGGAGATAGGTTAGAGAACTGTTTACAACAGATAAATTTGTGAACTTTTTCTTTTGTTTTGACAAGCAGTCTCTGGGGCGACCTGACGCCTCAGACTCGGATATTGGGCCATCCGACGCTGTGTACCCTCTTGCAGTAGTATTTTGAATGTTTCTTTTAGAATTTTTTAGATTTTGGTTTGCCCATTTCTTTCTTTGTAGAAGATAGGTTAGAGAACTGTTTACATTAGATGAATTTGTGAACTTTTTTTTTTCCTTTGACAAGCAGCCTCTGGGGCGAGCTGACGCCTCAGACTCGGATGTGGGGCCATCCGCTGCTGTGTACCCTCTTGCAGTACTATTTTGAATGTTTCTTCTGAAACTTTGTAGATTTTGGTTTGCCCTTTTGTTTCTTTGTAGGAGATAGGTTAGAGAACTGTTTACAACAGATAAATTTGTGAACTTTTTCTTTTGTTTTGACAAGCAGTCTCTGGGGCGACCTGACGCCTCAGACTCGGATATTGGGCCATCCGACGCTGTGTACCCTCTTGCAGTAGTATTTTGAATGTTTCTTGTAGAATTTTTCAGATTTTGGTTTGCCCGTTCGCTTCTTTGTAGGAAATAGGCTAGAGAACTGTTTACAACGGATAAATTTGTCAACTTTTTTTTCCTTTGACAAGCAGCCCCTGGGGCGAGCTGACGCCTTAGACTCGGATATGGGGCCATCCGCTGCTGTGTACCCTCTTGCAGTAGTATTTTGAATGTTTCTTTTAGAATTTATTAGATTTTGGTTTGCCTTTTGTTTCTTTGTAGGAGATAAGTGAGAGAACTGTTTACAACAAATAAATTTGTGAACTTTTTTTTTCCTTTGACAAGCAGCCTCTGGGGCGAGCTGACGCCTCAGACTCGGATATGGGGCCATCCGCTGCTTCGTACCCTCTTGCAGTAGTATTTTGAATGTTTCTTCTGAAATTCTTTAGATTTTGGTTTACCCTTTTGTTTCTTTGTAGGGGATAGATTAGAAAACTGTTGACAACAGATAAATTTGTGAACTTTTTCTTTTCTTTTGACAAGCAGTCTCTGGGGCGACCTGACGCCTCAGACTCGGATATTGGGCCATCCGACGCTGTGTACCCTCTTGCAGTAGTATTTTGAATGTTTCTTCTGAAATTTTTTAAATTTTGGTTCGCCCGTTCGCTTCTTTGTAGGAAATAGGCTAGAAAACTGTTTACGTTAGGAAAATTTGTAAACTTTTTCCTTTCCTTTGACAAGCAGCCTCTGGGGCGAGATGACGCCTCAGACTCGGATATGGGGCGCCCCGCTGCTGTGTACCCTCTTGCAGTAGTATTTTGAATGTTTCTTGTAGAATTTTTCAGATTTTGGTTTGCCCGTTCGCTTCTTTGTAGGAAATAGGCTAGAGAACTGTTTACAACGGATAAATTTGTCAA
Source organism: Sussaba pulchella (assembly GCA_963971145.1). Lineage (NCBI taxonomy): Eukaryota > Metazoa > Arthropoda > Insecta > Hymenoptera > Ichneumonidae > Sussaba > Sussaba pulchella. The sequence goes on from CAXAQZ010000104.1 coordinate 67,517, forward strand.
CTTTTTTTTCCTTTGACAAGCAGCCTCTGGGGCGAGCTGACGCCTCAGACTCGGATATGGGGCCATCCGCTGCTGTGTTCCCTCTTGCAGTAGTATTTTGAATGTTTCCACTGGAGATTGTTAGATTTTGGTTCGCCCTTTTGTTTCTTCGTAGAAGATAGGTTACAGAACTGTTTACAACAGATAAATTTGTAAACTTTTTTTTTCCTTCGACAAGCAGCTTCTGGGGCGAGCTGACGCCACAGACTAGGATATGGGGCCATCCGCTGCTGTGTACCCTCTTGCAGTAGTATTTTGAATGTTTCTACTGGAAATTTTAAGATTTTGGTTTGCCCTTCCGTTTCTTCGTAGAAGATAGGTAACAGAACTGTTTACAACAGATAAATTTGTGAACTTTCTTTATTACTTTGACAAGCAGCCTCTGGGGCGAGCTGACGCCTCAGACTCGGATATGGGGCCATCCGCTGCTTCGTACCCTCTTGCAGTAGTATTTTGAATGTTTCTTCTGAAATTCTTTAGATTTTGGTTTACCCTTTTGTTTCTTTGTAGGGGATAGATTAGAGAACTGTTGACAACAGATAAATTTGTGAACTTTTTCTTTGCTTTTGACAAACAGTCTCTGGGGCAAGCTGACAACTCAGACTCGGATATTGGGCCATCCGACGCTGTGTACCCTCTTGCAGTAGTATTTTGAATGTTTCTTCTGAAATTTTTCAGATTTTGGTTTGCCCGTTCGCTTCTTTGTAGGAAATAGGCAAGAAAACGGTTGACGTTAAAAAAATTTGTAAACTTTTTCCTTTCCTTTAACAAGCAGCCTCTGGGGCGAGCTGACGCCTCAGACTCGGATATGGGGCGCCCCGCTGCTGTGTACCCTCTGGCAGTAGTATTTTGAATGTTTCTTGTAGAATTTTTCAGATTTTGGTTGGCCCGTTGGTTTTCTTGTAGGGGATAGATTAGAGAACTGTTTACAACAGATAAATTTGTGAACCTTCTTTTTTCCTTTGACAAGCAGCTTCTGGGGCGAGCTGACGCCTCAGACTAGGATATGGGGCACTCCGCTGCTGTATACCCTCTTGCAGTAGTATTTTGAATGTTTCTTCTGAAATTTTTTAGATTGTGGTTTGCCATTTTGTTTCTTCGTAGGAGATAGGTTACAGAACTGTTTACAACAGATAAATTTGTAAACTTTTTTTTTCCTTCGACAAGCAGCCTCTGGGGCAAGCTGACGCCTCAGACTAGGATATGGGGCACTCGGCTGCTGTGTACCCTCTTGCAGTAGTATTTTGAATGTTTCTTTTAGAATTTTTTAGATTTTGGTTTGCCCATTTCTTTCTTTGTAGAAGATAGGTTAGAGAACTGTTTACAACAGATAAATTTGTGAACTTTTTCTTTTGTTTTGACAAGCAGTCTCATGGGCGAGCTGACGCCTCAGACTCGGATATGGGGCGCCCCGCTGCTGTGTACCCTCTTGCAGTAGTATTTTAAATGTCTCTTCTGTAATTTTTCAGATTTTGGTTTGCCCGTTCGCTTCTTTGTAGGAAATAGGCTAAAGAACTGTTTACGTTAGGAAAATTTGCAAACTTTTTCTTTTCCTTTGACAAGCAGCCTCTGGGGCGAGCTGACGCCTCAGACTCGGATATGGGGCGCCCCGCTGCTGTGTACCCTCTTGCAGTAGTATTTTGAATGTTTTTTGTGAAATTTTTCAGATTTTGGTTTGCCCGTTGGGTTTCTTGTAGGAAATTGGTTAGAGAACTGTTTACAACAGATAATTTTGTAAACTTTTTTTTTCCTTTGACAAGCAGCCTCTGGGGCAAGCTGACGCCTCAGACTAGGATATGGGGCACTCCGCTGCTGTGTACCCTCTTGCAGTAGTATTTTGAATGTTTCTTTTAGAATTTTTTAGATTTTGGTTTGCCCATTTCTTTCTTTGTAGAAGATAGGTTAGAGAACTGTTTACATTAGATGAATTTGTGAACTTTTTTTTTTCCTTTGACAAGCAGCCTCTGGGGCGAGCTGACGCCTCAGACTCGGATATGGGCGCCCCGCTGCTGTGTACCCTCTTGCAGTAGTATTTTGAATGTTTTTTGTAAAATTTTTCAGATTTTGGTTTGCCCGTTGGGTTTCTTGTAGGAAATTGGTTAGAGAACTGTTTACAACAGATAATTTTGTGAACTTTCTTTTTTCCTCTGACAAGCAGCCTCTGGGACAAGCTGACGTCTCAGACTCGGATATTGGGCCATCCGACGCTGTGTACCCTCTTGCAGTAGTATTTTAAATGTTTCTTGTAGAATTTTTCAGATTTTGGTTTGCCCGTTCGCTTCTTTGTAGGAAATAGGCTAGAGAACTGTTTACGTTAGGAAAATTTGCAAACTTTTTCTTTTCCTTTGACAAGCAGCCTCTGGGGCGAGCTGACGCCTCAGACTCGGATATGGGGCGCCCCGCTGCTGTGTACCCTCTTGCAGTATTATTTTGAATGTTTTTTGTAAAATTTTCCAGATTTTGGTTTGCCCGTTGGGTTTCTTGTAGGAAATTGGTTAGAGAACTGTTTACAACAGATAATTTTGTAAACTTTTTTTTTCCGTTGACAAGCAGCCTCTGGGGCAAGCTGACGCCTCAGACTAGGATATGGGGCACTCGGCTGCTGTGTACCCTCTTGCAGTAGTATTTTGAATGTTTCTTTTAGAATTTTTTAGATTTTGGTTTGCCCATTTCTTTCTTTGTAGAAGATAGGTTAGAGAACTGTTTACATTAGATGAATTTGTGAACTTTTTTTTTTCCTTTGACAAGCAGCCTCTGGGGCGAGCTGACGCCTCAGACTCGGATATGGGGCGCCCCGCTGCTGTGTACCCTCTTGCAGTAGTATTTTGAATGTTTCTTGTAAAATTTTTCAGATTTTGGTTTGCCCGTTGGGTTTCTTGTAGAAAATTGGTTAGAGAACTGTTTACAACAGATAATTTCGTGAACTTTCTTTTTTCCTTTGACAAGCAGCCTCTGGGGCGAGCTGACGTCTCAGACTCGGATATTGGGCCATCCGACGCTGTGTACCCTCTTGCAGTAGTATTTTAAATGTTTCTTCTGGAATTTTCCAGATTTTGGTTTGCCCGTTCGCGTTTTTGTAGAAAATAGGCTAGGAAACTGTTTACGTTAGGAAAATTTGCAAGCTTTTTCTTTTCCTTTGACAAGCAGCCTCTGGGGCGAACTGACGCCTCAGACTCGGATATGGGGCGCCCCGCTGCTGTGTACCCTCTTGCGGTAGTATTTTTAATTTTTCTTGTAAAATTTTTCAGATTTTGGTTTGCCCGTTGGGTTTCTTGGAGGAAATTGGTTAGAGAACTGTTTACAACAGATAATTTTGTGAACTTTCTTTTTTCCTTTGACAAGCAGCCTCTGGGGCGAGCTGACGTCTCAGACCAGGATATGGGGCACTCTGCTGCTGTGTACCCTCTTGCAGTAGTATTTCGAATGTTTCTTCTGAAATTTTTTAGATTTTGGTTTGCCCTTTCCTTTCTTTGTAGGAGATAGGTTAGAGAACTGTTTACAACAGATAAATTTGTGAAGTTTTTCTTTTCTTTTGACAAGCAGTCTTATGGGCGAGCTGACGCCTCAGACTCGGATATTGGGCCATCCGACGCTGTGTACCCTCTTGCAGTAGTATTTTGAATGTTTCTTCTGAAATTTTTTAGATTTTGGTTTGCCCGTTCGCTTCTTTGTAGGAAATAGGCTAGAGAACTGTTAACGTTAGGAAAATTTGTAAACTTTTTCTTTTCCTTTGACAAGCAGCCTCTGGGGCGAGCTGACGCCTCAGACTCGGATATGGGGCCATCCGCTGCTGTGTTCCCTCTTGCAGTAGTATTTTGAATGTTTCCACTGGAGATTGTTAGATTTTGGTTTGCCCGTTCGCTTCTTTGTAGGAAATAGGATAGAAAACTGTTTACGTCAGGAAAATTTGTAAACTTTTTCCTTTCCTTTGACAAGCAGCCTCTGGGGGGAGCTGACGCCTCAGACTCGGATATGGGGCGCCCCGCTGCTGTGTACCCTCTTGCAGTAGTATTTTGAATGTTTCTTGTAGAATTTTTCAGATTTTGGTTGGCCCGTTGGTTTTCTTGTAGGGGATAGATTAGAGAACTGTTTACAACAGATAAATTTGTGAACTTTCTTTTTTCCTTTGACAAGCAGCCTCTGGGGCGAGCTGACGCCTCAGACTAGGATATGGGGCACTCCGCTGCTGTGTACCCTCTTGCAGTAGTATTTTGAATGTTTCTTCTAAAATTTTTTAGATTGTGGTTTGCCATTTTGTTTCTTCGTAGGAGATAGGTTACAGAACTGTTTACAGTAGATAAATTTGTAAACTTTTTTTTTCCTTCGACAAGCAGCCTCTGGGGCAAGCTGACGCCTCAGACTAGGATATGGGGCACTCGGCTGCTGTGTACCCTCTTGCAGTAGTATTTTGAATGTTTCTTTTAGAATTTTTTAGATTTTGGTTCGCCCATTTCTTTCTTTGTAGAAGATAGGTTAGAGAACTGTTTACATTAGATGAGTTTGTGAACTTTTTTTTTTCCTTTGACAAGCAGCCTCTGGGGCGAGCTGACGCCTCAGACTCGGATGTGGGGCCATCCGCTGCTGTGTACCCTCTTGCAGTACTATTTTGAATGTTTCTTCTGAAACTTTGTAGATTTTGGTTTGCCCTTTTGTTTCTTTGTAGGAGATAGGTTAGAGAACTGTTTACAACAGATAAATTTGTGAACTTTTTCTTTTGTTTTGACAAGCAGTCTCATGAGCGAGCTGACGCCTCAGACTCGGATATGGGGCGCCCCGCTGCTGTGTACCCTCTTGCAGTAGTATTTTAAATGTTTCTTCTTAAATTTTTCAGATTTTGGTTTGCCCGTTTGCTTCTTTGTAGGAAAGAGGCTAGAGAACTGTTTACGTTAGGAAAATTTGTAAACTTTTTCTTTTTCTTTGACAAGCAGCCTCTGGGGCGAGCTGACGCCTCAGACTCGGATATGGGGCACCCCGCTGCTGTGCACCCTCTTGCAGTAGTATTTTGAATGTTTCTTGTGAAATTTTTCAGATTTTGGTTTGCCCGTTGGGTTTCTTGTAGGAAATTGGTTAGAGAACTGTTTACAACAGATAATTTTGTGAACTTTCTTTTTTTCTTTGACAAGGAGCCTCTGGGGCGAGCTGACGTCTCAGACTCGGATATTGGGCCATCCAACGCTGTGTACCCTCTTGCAGTAGTATTTTAAATGTTTCTTCTGGAATTTTTCAGATTTTGGTTTGCCCGTTCGCTTCTTTGTAGGAAATAGGCTAGGAAACTGTTTACGTTAGGAAGATTTGCAAGCTTTTTCTTTTCCTTTGACAAGCAGCCTCTGGGGCGAGCTGACGCCTCAGACTCGGATATGGGGCGCCCCGCTGCTGTGTACCCTCTTGCAATAGTATTTTGAATGTTTCTTGTTAAATTTTTCAGATTTTGGTTTGCCCGTTGGGTTTCTTGGAGGAAATTGGTTAGAGAACTGTTTACAACAGATAATTTTGTGAACTTTCTTTTTTCCTTTGACAAGCAGCCTCTGGGGCGAGCTGACGTCTCAGACCAGGATATGGGGCACTCTGCTGCTGTGTACCTTCTTGCAGTAGTATTTTGAATGTTTCTTTCAGAATTTTTTAGATTTTGGTTTGCCCGTTTCTTTCTTCGTAGAAGATAGGTTAGAGAACTGTTTACATTAGATGAAATTGTGAACTTTTTTTTTCTTTTGGCAAGCAGCCTTTGGGGCGAGCTGACGCCTCAGACTCGGATATGGGCCCATCCGCTGCTGTGTACCCTCTTGCAGTACTATTTTGAATGTTTCTTCTGAAATTTTTCAGATTTTGGTTTGCCCGTTCGCTTCTTTGTAGGAAATAGGCTAGAGAACTGTTAACATTAGGAAAATTTGTAAACTTTTTCTTTTCCTTTGACAAGCAGCCTCTGGGGCGAGCTGACGCCTCAGACTCGAAAATGGGGCGCCCCGGTGCTGTGTACCCTCTTGCAGTCGTATTTTGAATGTTTCTTGTAAAATTTTTCAGATTTTGGTTTGCCCGTTGGTTTTCTTGTAGGAAATTCGTTAGAGAACTGTTTACAACAGATAATTTTGTGAACTTTCTTTTTTCCTCTGACAAGCAGCCTCTGGGGCGAGCTGACGCCACAGACTAGGATATGGGGCCATCCGCTGCTGTGTCCCCTCTTGCAGTAGTATTTTGAATGTTTCTTCTGAAATTTTTTAGATTTTGGTTTGCCCTCTTGTTCCTTTGTAGGAGATGGGTGAGAGAACTGTTTACAACGGATAAATTTGTGAACTTTTTTTTCCTTTGACAAGCAGCCTCTGGGGCGAGCTGACGCCTCAGACTCGGATATGGGGCCATCCGCTGCTGTGTTCCCTCTTGCAGTAGTATAGTGAATGTTTTCACTGGAGATTGTTAGATTTTGGTTTGCCCGTTCGCTTCTTTGTAGGAAATAGGCTAGAAAACTGTTTGGGTTAGGAAAATTTGTAAACTTTTTCCTTTCCTTTGACAAGCAGCCTCTGGGGCGAGCTGACGCCTCAGACTCGGATATGGGGCGCCCCGCTGCTGTGTACCCTCTTGCAGTAGTATTTTGAATGTTTCTTGTAGAATTTTTCAGATTTTGGTTGGCCCGTTGGTTTTCTTGTAGGGGATAGATTAGAGAACTGTTTACAACAGATAAATTTGTGAACTTTCTTTTTTCCTTTGACAAGCAGCCTCTGGGGCGAGCTGACGCCTCAGACTAGGATATGGGGCACTCCGCTGCTGTGTACCCTCTTGCAGTAGTATTTTGAATGTTTCTTCTGACATTTTTTAGATTGTGGTTTGCCATTTTGTTTCTTCGTAGGAGATAGGTTACAGAACTGTTTACAACAGATAAATTTGTGAACTTTTTTTTTCCTTCGACAAGCAGCCTCCGGGGCAAGCTGACGCCTCAGTCTAGGATATGGGGCACTCGGCTGCTGTGTACCCTCTTGCAGTAGTATTTTGAATGTTTCTTTCAGAATTTTTTAGATTTTGGTTCGCCCATTTCTTTCTTTGTAGAAGATAGGTTAGAGAACTGTTTACATTAGATGAGTTTGTGAACTTTTTTTTTTCCTTTGACAAGCAGCCTCTGGGGCGAGCTGACGCCTCAGACTCGGATGTGGGGCCATCCGCTGCTGTGTACCCTCTTGCAGTACTATTTTGAATGTTTCTTCTGAAACTTTGTAGATTTTGGTTTGCCCTTTTGTTTCTTTGTAGGAGATAGGTTAGAGAACTGTTTACAACAGATAAATTTGTGAACTTTTTCTTTTGTTTTGACAAGCAGTCTCATGAGCGAGCTGACGCCTCAGACTCGGATATGGGGCGCCCCGCTGCTGTGTACCCTCTTGCAGTAGTATTTTAAATGTTTCTTCTTAAATTTTTCAGATTTTGGTTTGCCCGTTTGCTTCTTTGTAGGAAAGAGGCTAGAGAACTGTTTACGTTAGGAAAATTTGTAAACTTTTTCTTTTTCTTTGACAAGCAGCCTCTGGGGCGAGCTGACGCCTCAGACTCGGATATGGGGCACCCCGCTGCTGTGCACCCTCTTGCAGTAGTATTTTGAATGTTTCTTGTGAAATTTTTCAGATTTTGGTTTGCCCGTTGGGTTTCTTGTAGGAAATTGGTTAGAGAACTGTTTACAACAGATAATTTTGTGAACTTTCTTTTTTTCTTTGACAAGGAGCCTCTGGGGCGAGCTGACGTCTCAGACTCGGATATTGGGCCATCCGACGCTGTGTACCCTCTTGCAGTAGTATTTTAAATGTTTCTTCTGGAATTTTTCAGAATTTGGTTTGCCCGTTCGCTTCTTTGTAGGAAATAGGCTAGGAAACTGTTTACGTTAGGAAGATTTGCAAGCTTTTTCTTTTCCTTTGACAAGCAGCCTCTGGGGCGAGCTGACGCCTCAGACTCGGATATGGGGCGCCCCGCTGCTGTGTACCCTCTTGCAATAGTATTTTGAATGTTTCTTGTAAAATTTTTCAGATTTTGGTTTGCCCGTTGGGTTTCTTGGAGGAAATTGGTTAGAGAACTGTTTACAACAGATAATTTTGTGAACTTTCTTTTTTCCTTTGACAAGCAGCCTCTGGGGCGAGCTGACGTCTCAGACCAGGATATGGGGCACTCTGCTGCTGTGTACCTTCTTGCAGTAGTATTTTGAATGTTTCTTTCAGAATTTTTTAGATTTTGGTTTGCCCGTTTCTTTCTTCGTAGAAGATAGGTTAGAGAACTGTTTACATTAGATGAAATTGTGAACTTTTTTTTTCTTTTGGCAAGCAGCCTTTGGGGCGAGCTGACGCCTCAGACTCGGATATGGGCCCATCCGCTGCTGTGTACCCTCTTGCAGTACTATTTTGAATGTTTCTTCTGAAATTTTTCAGATTTTGGTTTGCCCGTTCGCTTCTTTGTAGGAAATAGGCTAGAGAACTGTTAACATTAGGAAAATTTGTAAACTTTTTCTTTTCCTTTGACAAGCAGCCTCTGGGGCGAGCTGACGCCTCAGACTCGAAAATGGGGCGCCCCGGTGCTGTGTACCCTCTTGCAGTCGTATTTTGAATGTTTCTTGTAAAATTTTTCAGATTTTGGTTTGCCCGTTGGTTTTCTTGTAGGAAATTCGTTAGAGAACTGTTTACAACAGATAATTTTGTGAACTTTCTTTTTTCCTCTGACAAGCAGCCTCTGGGGCGAGCTGACGCCACAGACTAGGATATGGGGCCATCCGCTGCTGTGTCCCCTCTTGCAGTAGTATTTTGAATGTTTCTTCTGAAATTTTTTAGATTTTGGTTTGCCCTCTTGTTCCTTTGTAGGAGATGGGTGAGAGAACTGTTTACAACGGATAAATTTGTGAACTTTTTTTTCCTTTGACAAGCAGCCTCTGGGGCGAGCTGACGCCTCAGACTCGGATATGGGGCCATCCGCTGCTGTGTTCCCTCTTGCAGTAGTATAGTGAATGTTTTCACTGGAGATTGTTAGATTTTGGTTTGCCCGTTCGCTTCTTTGTAGGAAATAGGCTAGAAAACTGTTTGGGTTAGGAAAATTTGTAAACTTTTTCCTTTCCTTTGACAAGCAGCCTCTGGGGCGAGCTGACGCCTCAGACTCGGATATGGGGCGCCCCGCTGCTGTGTACCCTCTTGCAGTAGTATTTTGAATGTTTCTTGTAGAATTTTTCAGATTTTGGTTGGCCCGTTGGTTTTCTTGTAGGGGATAGATTAGAGAACTGTTTACAACAGATAAATTTGTGAACTTTCTTTTTTCCTTTGACAAGCAGCCTCTGGGGCGAGCTGACGCCTCAGACTAGGATATGGGGCACTCCGCTGCTGTGTACCCTCTTGCAGTAGTATTTTGAATGTTTCTTCTGACATTTTTTAGATTGTGGTTTGCCATTTTGTTTCTTCGTAGGAGATAGGTTACAGAACTGTTTACAACAGATAAATTTGTGAACTTTTTTTTTCCTTCGACAAGCAGCCTCCGGGGCAAGCTGACGCCTCAGTCTAGGATATGGGGCACTCGGCTGCTGTGTACCCTCTTGCAGTAGTATTTTGAATGTTTCTTTCAGAATTTTTTAGATTTTGGTTTGCCCGATTCTTTCTTTGTAGAAGATAGGTTAGAGAACTGTTTACATTAGATGAATTTGTGAACTTTTTTTTTTCCTTTGACAAGCAGCCTCTGGGGCGAGCTGACGCCTCAGACTCGGATGTGGGGCCATCCGCTGCTGTGTACCCTCTTGCAGTACTATTTTGAATGTTTCTTCTGAAACTTTGTAGATTTTGGTTTGCCCTTCTGTTTCTTTGTAGGAAATAGGCTAGAGAACTGTTTACGTTAGGAAAATTTGTAAACTTTTTTTTTTCCTTCGACAAGCAGCCTCTGGGGCGAGCTCACGCCTCAGACTCGGAAATGGGGCGCCCCGCTGCTGTGTACCCTCTTGCAGTAATATTTTGAATGTTTCTTGTAAAATTTTCCAGATTTTGGTTTGCCCGTTTGTTTTCTTGTAGGAAATTGGTAAGAGAACTGTTTACAACAGATAATTTTGTGAACTTTCTTTTTTCCTCTGACAAGCAGCCTCTGGGGCGAGCTGACGCCACGGACTAGGATATAGGGCCATCCGCTGCTGTGTACCCTCTTGCAGTAGTATTTTGAATGTTTCTTCTGAAATTTTTTAGATTTTGGTTTGCCCTCTTGTTTCTTTGTAGGAGATAGGTGAGAGAACTGTTTACAACGGATAAATTTGTCGACTTTTTTTTCCTTTGACAAGCAGCCTCTGGGGCGAGCTGACGCCTCAGACTCGGATCTGGGGCCATCCGCTGCTGTGTTCCCTCTTGCAGTAGTATTTTGAATGTTTCCACTGGAGATTGTCAGATTTTGGTTCGCCCTTTTGTTTCTTCGTAGGAGATAGGTTACAGAACTTTTTACAACAGATAAATTTGTAAACTTTTTTT